>JADGMU010000416.1:0-24926 GCA_016920895.1 Vaccinium myrtillus | reverse complement strand
TTCATTTTTTTGGGTTTTGGATGTTTGGGAGACTTGGGCCACAATGACTTCTTAGAAAATGGGTTTTCCATTTTAGGCTTTAGAGAGAACCGCGAGACAGCCTTTTTTTTTGGCAGACTGGTTAAATGAATTGATAAAACTAATATTCAATAACTCATTTTGTCGTTGCACTTGGAGCGATACTGGTGCGGCTACATTTCCACTGAACTAAAATTTCCAGATTCAATCAAAACCACTCCCTTTCCAAAAACAACCAGAACAAACAATACACAACTTCACAAGTTACACTACAGATCCGCGAAAATATTATACAAAGTCATCTATAAGAAGTTTTTTGGATAAATTAGCTTGAAAATAAAAGGGTGAAAAAAGGATATACAGCCTACAAGGGGCATACCCCAGGAGGACAAAACAAAACAAAATAAAACAAAAGAAAACAAAACAAAATAAAACAAAAGAAAACAAAAGAAGTAGGTTCCAAAGAAGTATGGAATACTTAAGCCAAAAGGCTACATTGACAAAATATACAAGGGAGTGGGATGGCCAAAAGGCTACAATTGGGATGGCCAAAAGGCTATAAGATCTTGAATCTGATGGGAAGAAAATTTTGAAAATTTCGCCATGACCCGTTCGTAATTGGAGCACCCTCAAGGTGCCAGCCACCCCGTATACAACAGCAGCAGCTGAAAAGAGAAAAGAAAGGAGATAGAGGAAGAACTCCTAATAGCAGAACACAGCAACAGGTAGCAGCCATAAGCATAGTAGCAGAATAACCAGTGAGCATGACTTCATCAGCAGAAAAGCATCAGCAGTGACAAACTGACAATTGTAGCAGCAGTATCAAGTGCAGTAGCAGTAATCAGTCGATCTTAGATTGCAGCATCAGTGAAAGGTGCAGCAACAATGTGTGCAAAATCATAGTGCAGCAGCAGTAACAGAGGTGCTGTGTGCAATTGTGCAAAGGCACCTCAAATGGGAGGACGCCCCCTCCCCAAGGGGATCAAACAGGCCTAGGGACAACCCCCCTAGGCTAGGTTAAGTCAAAATGATCCTGATTACATTGGCCATAAATCTGGACAACACAACAAACATCAGTTGTTATGTAAAGGAATTAGGAACAGCAGCCCTGGCCAAGTGATGGCAGTCCACACTTTCATCAGTAAATGAGACAAATTTGATCATACAAAACATCAAAACCAATTCAAGGAGACTGAAAAATTAATAGAATTGAGCTAACAACTTCAAACAAAGAGTAGCGCAACATTACTTCAAACCACGAACTACCACAATTCAAATGGAATATATCCTCATTCTCATCACTCTCACCACTGTACCACGTGGCATCCAAATAGTAAGCAAATGAAAATGTGCATTGAACATGAACTTCAACCAAATAAATTTCAAACTTAGCAAACAATCATTCAGTTGAAGGCTTTTATGACAACTTTGGACATGTGCGCTTATCGTGCCCTGCACACTTGCAATGCCTGCATTGCCTAGGCTTCCTTGAATTTGGGGCTGTGGAGTTCTTCCCAGGGTTGCCTTTCGTCTTAACAACAAGCGGATCCCCCACACCAAACAAATCTTGCATATAACTGGTTTCACCAAGCGAGGTCGTGCACTCCTTATTCTTTCCCATCTCCCAACGCTTCCTCATCCAAGACGTCATTTCGTGCCCCAAGTCCTTAGCATCTTCAAAAGAGTCCCAGGAGTGGGACGCATAAAATGACATCAAATTGTAACTGGAACTCAATACACCATACCGTGCGGTGTGGGTTGAAGATAAAGATTGAGGTATTTGTCCAACCGTAGGGTGATGGGCCTCAGGGCAAGCACTTCTCGTCCATCTTCGCATGACTAAACTGGGGGGAATGGCCAATAGCTGTTCTTGTTTCATTACCATTATCATGTGGCAACAGGGTAGACCAAATGACTCAAACATCAAGCAAGAACATTTCATTTTACTATCAATTGGAAAATACTCGACCGTCCACTTCCTTTCTGGATGTGAGTACACCTCAATGAAGTACAACCGACGTTCTAACTCGTCAACGCGCTGCTCCACAAGCAATGGATATGTGCGTAGAATTTCATCCTGAAACAATTTGAACATGTATTGTGTGTAGACCTCGGTTGCATTCTTCTCTAAACTTTTCAATTGCGTGATTAAGACGGGCGTACTATGCTCTGTCGCCGTCTTAGCCTCTACATCGGCAACACGCAACCTACCAACAGCCCGGTGGTACTGTTCAACAAATTCATAAAGTCTTAGCCTTACTGTTAAGAACCGATTCAAATGACGGTTCATGCCTTCACAACGCTGAGTGGTCCTCATGCCAGCAAAAAAATTTCCAAGAAGGTATGCCTCGGCCCATCTTTTGCGGTCCCTATAGATCTCCAACACCCATTTGTTTGTCTGTAGCCCATAATGTGTTACCATGTCAGCCCATAGACTTTCAAATTCTTCAACCTCACATTCCATTTGCATCAGATTTGTAAAGTCTGTTACGAAATCGGGTTTGTGAACATTTTTCATGGCATTTCGCTCCAAATGCCATGAACATAGGCGATGCCTCGCATTTGGAAATATATTTATAATGGCGTTGCGCATTGCCAAATCACCATCTGTCACCACGGAGATGGGATGTTTACCATCCATAGCCTCCAAAAATGTTGCAAGAACCCAATTGTATGTCTCCTCAGTCTCCGTACACAACAAGGCACACCCAAATATGGTCGTCTTAAAGTTATTACTCACGCCAGCCAATATGACAAATGGCTTCTTGTACGCATTGGTCCGATATGTCGTGTCGAACACTAACACATCCCCAAATGAGGCATAGTCCATCCGAGACCTCCCATCTGCCCAAAAGAGGGTCTCCATACGGTCATTCTTATCAACAGTGTACTTCACAAATAATAACGGATCAGTGCAAACCTGAGCATGTAGATATCCAAGTGCACCCTCAGCATCCCCATTTTTTATTTCTTCTTTATGAATTTTGGCCAATTTGTTGTGCAAATCTTTTTTTAGTGAACCCCACGTTATATGAACCCCCAGACTGACATGTCATGTAATCCATTATTTGGTCCGCCTTCACGCCTACCTTCCTCAGGGCCATTGCCTGAACCGTGTCAGCATCATTCAACCTCCTGTGCGACCTCAGGAAAGGAGCAAAACATTGTGCCACAACCGGATGGTTGTGTAATCTAACAAATTCTTTGACCATGTACTTTTGTGTTCCGGCCACATAACGGACACAGAATTTGGCACCACAACCCATTCTTGTTTCCGCTCTGGGGCGTCTTCTACGTTCGACCCGTTCAAATTGTTTACTGTCTCTTTTACCTTCCCTAGAACAAACCCAAGTCCTGAACCTAACCTGGTTTGGATTGTCTTTGAGGAGTTTACTTCTAGATTTGCGAATGCTAAAACCATTTGCCTTCGCATATGAATTGTAGAATCTTCCTGCCTCATCTTCCGAAACAAAATTCATTTCCAAAATTTCCGAATCAGTGATGGAACAAAATAAATCATCTGATGCAGAAACCGACCCTTCACCTTCCACTGTCCAATCAACATCGTCCTCACCAAATTTATTGCTTCCATCTAACCTACTTGGGGAAGAGTCATAATGGGATTTCAAATCGGCCTTGCCTTCAGTACTACTCTCGGGAGGTCTCATCGCACCTAACTAATAAGGGACATTCATTGCCATTATTTTTTTTTTAACAAGACAACTTACGGGGTGAACTAGGTACATCACATATGGCCTATAAGTAGAGTGCATTACAACATATAGTCAAAAAAAGATACCTCGGAAGCAGCAATATTGACGCTCGAACTGGAATTTTATCAAGTACTCCTACAACAGATAGAACTCAACAGATTTAACACCTGTTAGCATATTGGAAATCGAATAAATTATTACAGTCTATACAAGTGCTACAAGGATTACATGCAAATGTTTGAAAAGCATGTTATTCGTTTCTCTTTGACACAGTGATAGATCTAACAACTACATAGAAGTACCCTTCCTAGTCTATCTGTCATAACTCCAACCCACAGTAGATAAGTAAGCCAACCAAATCGTCCATCAGTATGATATTTGAGCCAGATGTATGCCAAATCAACCCCTTCGTGGTTTATGCAGTCATATAAGCTGTTCAATACAGAATGAGAAAGTAGGTTCCAAACTTGGAACTTGAGAGTATGATATATGTTTACTGGCATTCCAAGGAAATTGGGTAATTCGAATTTGTCCTACATAGTACTACGGCCTAAGGAGTTGCAATTTTAACCAAAAAGATGTTGGGATTGGTTCCAATTCCAATGGTTGCATATTACCTTGGTACATGACTTTGTGTCTTTTGGAATTCTACTTGGTACTACAACTCCTCTTATGGCTGTCAAATTTTCCTTGGCTTTGTGTAGGCTATTTATGCATATATTCGTACAGCAGTAAAGGCATGAGAGTGGTGGTGCAACCAAGTAAGAAAAGGTTGTGTGCAAGTGTCAAGCTTTGGTTGGGTGAGAGTGAGTTCTTGTATGAGTGGGGTATAAGGGGTTGGGTGTGCGATATTCATACTCAAGTGTATTTTGTAAGTAGGGGTTGGGGTGGAGATCATACAATCTGGCTATCTATAGTTTCTTTGTTAAGAACTTAAGATAGTGGGAAACTTAAAGTGTTGCGCTCAAGACGCACGGGCACATAAGCTCATTTGTGCAGGTGTCATCAATGGCCTCGCTATGTCAAATTCCCAAACATACCTGCTGTTGATCTTAACTTTCAGGAAACTCCATATATGACCACATAATAGTGAGAGTGAGAGATTTCCAAAACCGACTCCCAGCAAATAGGTATGCTTCCACCTGCAAATTGATCAAAATCAGTTTAACTTTACTGTCATTACTTAATTGCAAATTCACTTAAACAAAAAAAAGAAGTAAAACACAGTGCAAACTTGGCCCTAACCAAAATCACATACAGTAAAGTAGCTAGCATGCAAACTTGGCCCAGACCAAAATCACATACAGTAAAGTAGCTAGCATGCAAACTTGGCCCAGACCAAAATCCTTCCAAGTCTTTAAGAGATTTCTTAGGCTTGGGTGCTTGACAGGATACTACAGGAGATGTGTCGAGGACTATGGTAAGATTACTCAAGAGAGATGCCTTTGTGTGGTCATCTGAAGCTGAAGCAGTCTTTCATCTCAAACTCAAGATTACTCAATGACTACTGCTCCTGTCTTGTCATTATCAGATTATTCCAAATCTTTCATTATTGAATGTGATGCCTCAGGGAAGGGTGTGGGAGCAGTGTTAATGCAAGAAAGTAGACCCATTGCTTACTATAGCAAGGCACTGTCCCCTAAGAACTTGGGGCTGTCCACTTGGGAGCCCCCTCTACAAGTTGCAGCAGCAGTTTCCATCATTCCAACCTTGCGGACAAGTTGGTTCTTAAGGGGGTGGGAATGATACAATACATCATTTATAAGTAACTAGGGTCCTTTTAGTCTTTTCCTTACTATCACTTCCTGTTACTCTTTTCTGTTTACTTTTGGTGGCAAAGGAGAGGTAGCATGTGCGACGTAAAGGGGGCAGTATAAGTAGGATGAACCGTGAAGTTTGTTTCCAGTTTTTCTTTCATTTCTTCTTTCTCAAGTTGCAATTCTCCATTGAGCTTACTACAAGTTTATTGAGCATCCATTTTGGGTGCTCTGTTATCCTCGAAATTCTGTGAATTATAGCCTCAAGCTATCAAGTTCCATGTCTGATCTCATTAAAATTGATACGATTAAGCTACTCTATTACGACCCTAAGAAAATATTTCTTAATGTCTATTTCAACAACAATGAAATTTAATAGAACATAATTCAACAACAATGAAATTTAGGTAGAAACGGAGCTGGAGATGTAAACGCAGCTGAGCCTCACTCTCAAATAAATTGTCTATTTCTAAATGTCTAATTAAAATAGAAATGTAATAGAACATAATTAATGTGAAAAATTGAGAACATTACTATACTACCTCCATGCTGACGCACTTCCTCCTTTTGAACTTCTAAACGATAACTTCTTCGCACGTCAAAACTAAGAGCAAATCCTGCATCCAGCACATGTGTTTACTTATGTGGCTCGTCGTCGTTGTAGATTTAGGGTTCAAGTTGCGTCGTCGTAAATTGCTGCAGTGGGCTCAACTCTCGTCGTCGTAAATTGCTGCCGTGGGCTCAACTATCGTCAAATTTTTAGGCTTCGTCCGTTTTCCCCGACTGGAGAGAGATGAAACCCTAGTTTTCAGGAGGGAGGGAGGGAGGGAGGGAGGGAGAGGAGGGCGGGAGAAACGGGGAGGAAGAAGGCTTAACCAGGGCTGGTTAAGCTTCTACGCTTTTGGACGGGCAACCGGCTCCCACCCGGTTTTTTGTTTTTTTAAATTTTAATATGGAACACGTGGAGGGCTGAGATGAAGGGGATACCGTATCCCCGGGGACACAGCAGCACGTTCCTTTTTTTTATTCTCGTGTGACATTCATTATTTGACGAACTTTTTAGTCACAAATAAATGCAAGTTGAATAGTGCGTTGTTCAAGCTTGAATTGCAAAATTACAGAGGGTTTTAAAAATGTTTAAGCTTTATTTGCTAATGGCATCGATCTCAGACGAGTTTTCATCGAAGTGATCAAGTAGGATGACTTTGTTATAAAACTTGGATGAAACAATATGATTTGTTTGAGCAATTATTTTAAAATTTTATCTAGCTTTTGGAAGAAAAAAAAAAACTAGATAAAATAGAATTCGACCTCCCATTATTTTTTTATTTCGATTAGTGCATTGAAGGATAGATTATAACTAAGGGGTGTTCTGCTAAGAGTGTTTTTAGAATAATTTGGTTTTTCGCGGTTTTTTTATAGTATGATGTATTATGAAAAAATGACCTATCTTGGTTTTTGGAAAAAAACTATTTTTTGTTAGTAGAACACCCCCTCAATATAAAATGGGCAGTTAATAGAATGATTTTAATTTGTTATGTGAATTAAATGAAAATAGGAGTCGATGGGAATCCGGGGGAGGCGCTGTGCGGTAGGTGTTGTGCGCCGTGTTGTGCGGCAAAACTACGTCGTTTAGCTTGATTTTTGTGCACACCTCCAAAACTTCCAAGGGTCTTGTTTGAAGAAAGAAAAAATCACTACAAAGTGTCTAAACTCAAAGTGTCTAAACCCTAAATCTGAAGTGCCTAAACCCAAAGTGCATAAATCCAAGTGCCTAAACTCACTGTACTCTACCCCAAAGAGCCTAAATCCTCTAAAATTGAACCCCAAAATTAACTCTCCAAACAGGCTCTTGGATGTCCAAGGAAAATGAGCAAAACGACATAGTTTTACCGCACAACACCTACCGCACAGCGCCTCCCCCGGATTCCCATCCACCCCTATTTTCATTTAATTCATATAAAAAAATTAAAATCATTCTATTAATTGCCCATTTTATATCAGTTTTTCAACCCTCGAGTGAGTGATGCTACCTGTCTCTTAAAAAAAAAAAAAAAAAAAAAAAAAAAAAGAAAGAAAGAAAATTTTGATGTAATGCGTAGCTACACGGGTTTGACTTGAATTCCTCCCCCTTCCAAAATCATTGGTGACGAGGGGAGAATTTTTTCCAACCCCCCATGCTCTTAATTCGCAAGTCAACAATTACAATCTCCAGCTCAATCCTCTCAATTTGTCGACCAACTGGACTGGATAGTAGTGTCAAAAGAAACACGAGATGATTGGTTATCTATGAAAGAAGATACTCAACTTAACATCAGCTTTTAGATACCGTGATCATAATGAGACTAATGAACCGTTGGTCAGAGATTCAACAAGCAACCAACAAATTTTGTGGTTAACTTTCTCTCTTCTTTAAAGACACAGAATATGTGTGAGAAGAGTAGAATCACTAGCATGGACGCGGAGAGGCTACTGTGCAACTTGTGTATAGCAAGTACTGTGCATAATTTGATCCGTCTGTTGCTTGGATAGACGGCTAAGATTTCAAACAAACTATTAGCGTGAATAGTTTGTTTTTAATCCGAACCGTTAAAAATACTTGTGGACGTTATAATTCTGCATAGCAACCTCTCCGCGTCCCACTAGCATTCTTTGATATGAATACAAAAGGCAACTACTAATAGAGGGAGAAGGTCATGTCAACTAAAGCAAAACTAGATACCACTAGATACTAGAATACTGAATAGGATTTGCCCCCACTAATAGAATATGAAAAGAATAAAAATTACTAGTAATAACTAAGCAATAAGCGTTGTTGTACATATTTAGCGGTTGTGTGTCAATATTTTTATTGGAACTATATATATCCGGAATATACAAAAGTGTTTGGGTAATGTGTATACATTTGTACAAGAGTTTTGTGTGTGAAAAATATGACGATAATTCAAAAACCTCGTTTAGTCGATGAGAATTCATTTTCGCTGAAAACACATCCGACGGCTCTGATACTGCACACGAGCAATTTCCCTTCCTGTAGTTACAACGCATTCTAGATTTAGCTCCCAAACGGGCCAAACACATGAAAACCAAACAAATGCGAAAAGTCGGACGGAACACTCCAAGTTAAGGACCAGGAAAAGTGTTGGTGTGCGGCATCCGAGCCGTCTGATGTGTTTTCAAAAGCTCTGATTACATTTCAGCATTTTGTAAATCCGAGTCATCTATTGTCAAGATAAAATTCGAGCCGATTGATTGCCGAGATCACGGCTCAATTCGCACTGCTGGAACACACACCATCACAAACAGTACAGTCCAAATTAAGGACAGTGAAATTCCAATGAAAAAATACAACTAGCTAGCTTCAGAGAAATCATCCTCTGACTCGCTCGAAGACCCACTGGTACTGCTCCCGCCCATCTTCTCTCCCATAAAATCCACCCGAAAATTCCGTGATCGCACCGGCGTCCTCGGCCGCTGCGGAGCCGGCGATCGCGGCGGTGATAACCCTAACACTACCCTCACTGCACTCCTCCCACTCCTCTTCTCTCTCCTCTTCCCAATTTCAATCCTCACCTGATCAACCATACCCAGAAAATCGTTCACAATCCCAAACAGCTGCAATGGATTCCCCGCCCTCTCCTTGTCGCCCCCCGCCTGGTAATACGCTGTTGTTCTCTTCACCAGCTCCATAACCCTAATCTGCTCTTCTCTTACAACCTTAATCTCCTCTTCACATTCCTCCAGAAACCCTTTCATTTCCCTCACAAATCCACCTTCTTCCCCTTTCTCAAAGCCAATCACCAGCTGCTGCCGAATTTCACAAACCCTAGCTGCCAAATTAGAGCACGCAATGATGAAACTCTCGTAGTCTATTAACGCTGATTTTTTTACGTTGTAGAAATCCGCATTTAGGGTTTCCAACGTTGGTAACCCTAACTGTAAGTACTCCTCTCTTCTATCTCCATCATCAGAATCGCTTCTTTTTGGTTTCTCTAACAGTATGGACTCTTCTCTTTTATCTCCATCATCAAGATCGTTTGTTTTTGCATCATTATAGCTGGTTTTTCCGAAGCTGGGGTTTCGATTCAATTTGAAGCGTTTACCTTCTGATCGAGCTACTTGTTCGACTACGAAGTGGAGGAGGGTGGTTTTACGATCTGTGCTTTTGACATGGGAGAGTTTTTGGAGGGCGTTGAGGTTGAATCCCTGTGCGTTTCCTCGGTTCGTGCCGGCATTCATTCGGTTCCCAGCCTTTAGGATTGCTTCGAGTAGTCGGAAGAAAATGCCCCTGTTTCGTAGTTCTCTGCAACCTAGTTCTAGGGTTTGGATGGATTCCTTGAGGTGGAGGATTTCGGAATCGTAGTTTGACCGGAAAAGCATTGCGCTGAAACGGGTAAATGCCGAGGGGACTTGTTTCAGGATTTGGTAGAGGAAGGACTCGGCGTCGGCTAGTTTTGTTGGGTTGCCGTTGAACTGGAGGATTTTGGATGATTCTTCTTGGGTTGGGGAGATTCTTGTTAGTTTTTCGAGGGTATCAGAGCTGAGGCCTCGGCCTTCAAGGAGGGAATCTAGGATTTCTTTGCGGGATACTGAGAGAGATCGAAGTACTATAGCTGTGTTTTGGGATTTCCTAGGATCAAGGATGAAAATTTGACGTGAAGAAGCAGAGTTGGGATTGGTTAAATTTGCGGATTTAGTGGTTTCTGGAGGTTTCTTATTGTTGTCAGTGTATCCGAATAGAGCTTCCATAAGATCATCATCAAATCTGATAGCAAAATGTCAATTATCAGAGGGATGCCAAAGAAAGGAAGACAAAATATGAAATGGGTATTAGAATTTCAGTATTTATTTACCTAAAAGATCCATGATTGATCTCATCCCAGACCATTGAGTGATCAACATTTGCAGTGACCTTATCCCAGTGGAGTGGCTTCAGTTTCATCTTGACATCATCAATCCCCTTTCTGCTGCTTTCTCCAGTGGGAGGAGCCTCTCCCCTGCTGATGCTGTTTGTCTTTCCTCTTGGCAGAGGGGGGAGTTTCAGTGATGAAACCAAACCACGGGTCCCAGGTGGCGGAGGCACTGGAGCCAGGTTTCTCTTTGCTGAATTTAGTGGCGGAGGAGGTGGGGGGGGAACTTTTTTCAGAGGAGGAGGAGATGGTGGTGGTGGTGGTGGTGTTGGCGGTGGTGGAGGCGGTGGTGGTGGAGGTGGAGTTTGCTTCTCAGGGATAAAAAGGGGATTTGTTTTTGAGGCTCGGGCGGTAGAATCAGCTGTACTGGATGAACCATGGAGTAATGAACTTTCCTGAATTGTTTCAAGGCTCATGGATTTATCTGCTCTCCAATCAATACTCTTTTCTTCTCCTGCCAATGGATTCACCCAAATTTTGGAGAAACTCCTCGTGAGGTTTCCTTGTTCATGTTGTTTTCTCAAGTAAAGAACATCCAACGCATTCTCATCAACAAACAACCCTTTCATAGTTCCCCCTTGTTGCCTGAACTCTTGATGACTCAAAACCGTTCCTTCTTTACGGAAACTTGAATTAAATTTCCCTCTCACACGCTTTCTAGCCATAGCTAATTTGTAGAAGATGAAGAAAAAGATTCCTGCAACGACTAGAGTACTTGCAGCTGTGGCCACAACAGCTTTGACCGCAGCTGGGACTGGCATTTTTCCTGGAGAGATTCAGAACTCCAGGTATTTGGCCTGTTACCCCAGACTTGGATGCCGAGGATGATTGAATTACAGGGGGAAAAGACAGAAAACAAAAGAAACAAGATCATAATCCGGAACCATTGGATACCCATTGAAGCCTATGGACATTGCTCTCTTCTTCTAAAGAAAGACGGGAATTTTTGTTGATGTTATCATAATTGGGTAGTCAGGAACCAATCCCGCCGACCGCAACCTTAGAGCGCGTGACGAATCATAAACCATAGACGGCCTTCAACAGCTATTTCCACGAGCTTTCTCTTGTTTGTAATTGGAGCGGGAGGGAAGATAATCTTGCTGATTGTTTGTGTTTGGACTTTGGGATGCTGACAGTTTCAAAGAAGGTTGTTCGATGTTTGTTGGTTTCTCTACTCTGGTGACGTTTTATGTAGTGAAATGACATTAATGTTGCTGCTTCCGGAAAGATGCATCTACAATGGCAATGGAGACACTGGTAACTTCCACCATTTTTAACTATATAATTCCAGTATATATTTAGTGTGGGTTTGCTTTGGCCTGCGTAATATTAAAGACACATGTATTCGTTTGGTCACCTGAAAAACTATTGTTACTGTATTATTTTTTTGGTAGGTCGGAAACTTGTAATTTTTATTCCTTCACTTAACTACGCAAGTATGTTAATGACGTCTGTATTATTATTGTTATAATTATTATTTTGATCTGATCTATATCATTGTATACGGATACTGATAAACTTTGATTCTGGAACACATTTATTTTAAAAACATATTCAAGAGAACGGGAGATTGAAGAGTAAGTCAATTTTCTGATTCCCGGAGGATTAACTTTGCAGTTGATTGAAAGATGCAACTTACATCCAAGATTCTTGGGGAGGTCATGGTGATTCTTAGCCCTTAGGGGGGTCAATGGTCCATGAATTCGTTTGAATTCACCCATTCTGAATTGTTCCTCATAGGCCTAGGGCTGCAAACGAACTGAGTTGCTCGTGCGCAGCTCGTGGCTCGGCTCGTTAAGGCTCGGCTCGGCTTGGTTCGATAAGTAAACGAGCCGAGCCGAGCTCGAGCTCGATTTTCAGGCTCGTTTAGTTAACGAGCTTGCTAAAGCTCGGCTCGGCTCGGCTCGCAAAAGCTCGGCTCGATTACATAGGCTCGACTCGTTTAAGGTGGCTTGTTAAGTAAATTACCTTGGCTTGGCTCGATAAGGGCTCGGCTCGTTTATGACAGAGCCGAGCTCGAGCTCGATTTTTCGGCTCGTTTACTTAACGAGCCGAGCTCGAACACTACAAAGCTCGGCTCGGCTCGGCTCGGCTCGTTTGCACCCCTACTCATAGCCCTAGAAATAGTGGGCACGTCCTCAGGGGTAAAGGTTTGTGTTTGAATTGACAATTCAAGTTTTTCTCTTTTTTGCTTCAGTTATTCCTTTTTACATAACGATGAAGAAAAATTTTGCAGATCAACCACCGGGGACTAACCCACAAAGCTGAATCCAACAGGGGTTGACCAGATTAATTCCCACCCAACTCAGTGCCTGAAACCAGTTTTTTTTTAGTCCATTAGCTGGAGCTGGTAATCCTGGTTTCCATGGTCCTAGTTCACATGGAGTATGTATGAAGTAAAATTTGTAAGTAGGCATACACCATTAACTTAATACCATGTGGTTTATTTTTTAGTTGCAAATATTTATGCTCATTTGTTGTTACAGCGTCGTGGTTACAACCCCTTTGGATGGATGGAGATGAGAAACGGGAGGGGAAGAGCAAATCAAAACTTTTCATTTTTGTACTTTTCTCTCAATTTCTCACGAAAAATATTACTATATACAAATGAATAATTAGGCTAGAAACCATGACTCTTTCGTTCCTTTTTTCATGAATTCCCTCCATCCAAATGGGCTGGTAGTACATCCAAATAGGCTTGGCCCTTGTGGTAAGAGAGAGCATTTTTCACTTATGTCCTAAATTGGAACTCCATCGCCGGCCCTGCTACGGGACAGGCGGGGTGCTGCGCTCTTCAAATGGGAGTCAGGCTTGCATGTGTAGGTCACATGTTGCATAGAGAGGTCGGGTCAAGGCGTAGAGTTTTTAGTTTATTTAAGTTGGGACTCCCGAGATTAGCCAAGATACGCATAAATTGGCCGTACACCTAATAAAAAAAATTGAGATAATATTACGTTCTGGGTGTCCGTAAGTGTTCTTAAATTACTCAAGGATGGCCCTTAAAAAAATGTCCATGATTTTTGGCTCGCATTCTAAAGGTCGATTCAAATCATAATGCCAAAAATAACTGGATAAGATTCCAATGTGGTTAATAAGGGTTTGAAAGCCTGCCATAAAGTAGAAAGATTGAACTAACATATTCAATTGCTTTGGCATTCCATGAGTAAATATTGAGCTACCACCATTTTTTTTTTAACAGCAGCTACCACCATTGATGATCAATTTAATTCATTTTGCACTTTTTGGTTGCAAATAGTAAAGAATCGATAAGATAAACCTACGGGTACAGAGGCCCGTGTACAGAAAATGCACAGATCATGCTCGGGGATCCACTTTGGGTCCCACACAAGTGATCTCAACCGTTCATTATTCTTGAAACATTTTCTTCCGAGGGGCTTCACAAAATTTCAGCTCAATCAGACGGTTAAAAGTGCTCGAACCAAAGTCCCACCGTTTCAATTAAAAAAAAATTCATTGAAACGGTGGGACTTTGGTTCGAGCACTTTTAACCGTCCGATTGAGCTTAAATTTTTTGGGGCCCCTCGGAAAAATGTTTTAAGAATAATGAACGGTTCGGATCACTCGTGTAGGACCCAAAAGTGGGTCCTCGAGCATGGTATGTGCATTTTCTGTACACGGGCCTCTGTACCCGTAGCAACGTCCGTAAAGAATACTCCTGTCTTTCTTGGTAGGGAATAAGATAGATCTCTCAGGGGCTGTTCCGCTAAGGGTGTTTTTAGAATAATCTGATTTTTCACAGTTTTTTATGTGATGTATGTGAGGGAATTGACCTATCTAGATTTTTTTTTTTTTAAACTATTTTTCATTAGTGGAACACCCCTCGGTGTCTTCCAAAAAGAGGGAGTGGAGTGAATACTACAACAACAAAACAAGTTGTAGGCAGATGAATTGATTGACTAAATGCCTTGGTGTGTAGTCAAGTTATGACAAGGGCACAAGGCCAAGTATAAAGATGGCTACGGGTGGAAAGGCTTCCAAGGTGGAGATTCAAATCCTTCCTGTAGATTTTGTGGACTGGTCCCAATCACTGCACTCCGAAATGAACCAAGGGTAAAGTTTATTTTACGCTCCACTTTACCCACAATATTACCGGAAATACAAGGGATACCGACCCCCTTTGTACAGACCATGTACAGACGGTGTTGAGGACCCACTTGTGGGTCCCAAACGATCAATCCGAATAGTTTATTAATTTCAAAATCAAATTCCGAGTGGGTCCATGTGGGAATCGATACAATCGGACGATGAGCTCATCTGGCCGTCTGATTGCATCGATTCCCGCGTGGGACCACTCGGAATTTGATTTTGAGATGGATGAACGGTTCGGATTGATCGTTTGGGACCCACCGTCGGTACCAATAGAAAAGTTCCAATATTAGTTTCATTTTTTCAACCTAACCGGATTAGTTTTTAGTGGATACAGTATGAGGGGAAGTCGGGTACAAATCAAGAAATTTATCTTAGTGTGGGCAGATTTTATGGAGAACTTCACCTTTAAGATTAATGCGAATGAATGTGTTTGCACAGGGTGTAAGCGGTTCGGTTTGTTCTGGTTTAGGCATTTTTCTAAACCAAACCGGACATTTTGGTTTGGTTTGACCGGTTTATTTCAGTTTGTTATTCATGCATTTTTATAACAAGAAAATTGATGCAATATATTAAAACAAAAGACACGTTAATTAAAAAACAGATTTAGCCACCCATGGGCAGCACTTACAACTCCTCTCTGGACACTACTAAACTTAACATGTCTGGCAAATACCACATATGATCGAGATAGGCTGGCCCAAAATGAAATGGGATGAAAGAAATCTATAAGCTTTTTGATTGATTCAGGGCGCAGCGAAGCCAAATTCAATCAAGGCAAGGGGGCTTACTTTTCCTAAAACTGAGTCATCCTATTAAGATTTAGCTATGCTAATGGTACAGGAAAAGTTTTCAGATGATATGGACCCCAAGAGATGAGCGAGAACCTTCAATTGCTTAAGGGTAGCCCTGTGTCTCGCGAATACCACATATGATCGAGAAAAGAGTTTCGCCAGGTTTCATTCTGGTCGGAACTCTTTTGTCAAAAACAAGAAGCATTTCAGAGTCTGCCCACCTTCTACTGACACTGAGCAAACAGCACCGACTGGAGTAACAGGCTCATACGACTGGGAAGAAGTTGTGAACTACCTATGCTGATAGAACCGACCCGCTACCCGAGGTTGCCCTAACAGAACTAGCTGACCTAGCGAGCTACAAAGGAAAGGGAGATTTCTCACTGCTTTTAGCCTACTAATCTAAAGGCAGGCAAGAAAGCCAGTCCATGTTGCCGCTTCCATTTCTCAATCTCATTCAATCAACTTCTGATTCCATGTTGTCTGTCCGGCCCGGTGTACCTACTAGAGGTATTTAATACCCTACTCCTACTAAACGTTTAGTTCGGAATCAAGAGAATGATGGATCCCAGCTGCCTCGCTTCTGGTGTGATGACAAAAGGTTCATTGTTAGTTTCAACAAAAGCTAAAGTTACTGTTATGCTATATGTACATGTATATTTTTGGGGGAGAGATTGTTACCATGAACATATATATGAATATATTCAGTCCGGTCCGGTTTAATTATACTAGTTTGAATGGTGGCGAACCGAATCAAATTGATTTTTTTGGTTTGCCTAGAAATCAAACCGGACCAAACCAATTACCTCTAGAAACCAAAACAAACCACCGGTTCGGTTTTCGGTCAGGTTTATCGGTGTATTTTTTTTTCACCCCTAGCTTGCTCAAAAGAGAGTGAAAATTTAGAACTTTGAGAAATTGTATCACGAATATCAAAAGAAAAAAAATAAGAGAATTTAAAGTAATATTATTTTAAATTCCTTGGCCTTATCAATCTTATCGAAGTTCATCCCCTTGTCAAAAAGGCCAATCAAATTCCTTGGTCTTGTCAGTCTTATCGATGACCACCCTCTTGTCAAAAGGCCGATCAAATTCCTTAGCCTTGTAAAAATTCACATTTTTGGTTAACCATGTCGCCTTAGTCTTGTCTATCCTTGACTCGTGGAAACAATTTCAATGCCTTAGTCTTGTCAATGCATCAAAATTGAGGTTCATCATCTGTGAAGGCACGTCAACCCGAAATTGGGGCATGTCAGTCTAATGTCATTTCTGGGGAAAGCATACACCCAAATCTAGGACTGGGGCATAGGAGCCTAAAAATCTAAAACCAATCCAAAACCCAAGTCTTGCCAAGCTCAAACCAAAGACCTTGGCCAAAAGGGAAAGACAGTAAAGTAAAAGAGCCACCCCATTGAGCCTCATACTTTTTAAAGAAAGAATGTTGTCGTTGTTGTCGTCAAGTGTCAATGCACGAGTCACATGCAATCATCTTGCGGGACATTTTTAAATCAATCGTCCTTAGGGACCAAACTTTTTAAATCAATCGTCCTTAGGGACCAAACTTTTTAAATCAGTCGTCCAGAGGGACCAAACTTTTTAAATCAATCGCCCAGAGGGACCAAACTTTTTAAACCAATCGTCCAGAGGGAAACTTTTTAAATCAATCCTCCTTAGGGACCAAACTTTTTAAATCAATCGTCCAGAGGGACCAAACTTTTAAATCAATCGTCCTGAGGGACAAACTTTTTAAATCAATCGTCCTAAGGGACAACTTTTAAATCAATCCTCCTGAGGGACAAACTTTTAAATCAATCGTCCTAAGGGACAACTTTTAAATCAATCGTCCTGAGGGACAAACTTTTAAATCAACCGTCCTAAGGGACAACTTTTAAATCAATCGTCCTGAGGGACAAACTTCTGAATTAATCATCCTGCGGGACAGCTTTTCAATCAAACCGTCCTGTGGCACAATATTTCAATTAGTTTTGAGTTAGATCCCTCACCCCGTTGTCTAGAGGGTAGATTAGTTACTATTGATTTAAGTTCCCTCGCCATGTTGGCCAGGGGATAGATTTCTTGCTGTTGCTTGGAGATAGATTTCTCACCTATCATAGCCGCCTAGCAGGCGCACCCCAATCATTTTAGCCGCCTAGCCACCCCAATCATTTTAGCCACCTAGCTGGTGCATCAATCATATCAAGTTAGTGCTTTTAATCAGTTGTTCTAAGTATTTGTTGTTGATGAACCATCGTGTCGCTAAGTCCATCACATAAATGTGTTTGGTTCAGTAGCATATTGATTGGCTCTTTGCTCAGTAAGCAATCACATTTCCTCGATTGTCTCGTTGCTCAGTAGACAATCATCTTATCATTGGCCATCTTGTTGCTCAAGGGATAGCCACCGTCGGATTTAGCTTCCCCGTTGCTCAAAGGGTAGCTCCATTTAATCATGTCACGGTCTGAGTTGTTTTAGCCACCTAGCTGGTGCATACGTTTGAATGAGTAGTTGGTTGTATTTAATTGATTCGTTTGTTTTGGCGTTTCACGACCCGGCAAGGCTCGTTGATTCGCATGCTTTGATTGTTTGGCGTTTCATGACCCGGGAAGGCTCGTCGATTCGCATGATTTTGTTTGTTTAGCGGGCCAGGAAAACCCGTTGAACTTGTTTGCGTACGCTCCGAAGAACTACGCCGGTCTGATCCCTACAATGGGGTACGTAGACAGCTTGAGTGGCACGACCATGATTTTAATGTTTTCCTTTACAGCTTGAGAAAGGCTCAGGGAACGAATCGGGATGTCTCTATCTTAGATGTAACTCGCATCAAGCAATGATGCAAAGTTCCACCCAAGAGGGGCAACTGTAGACACCCCGATTTTGACCCAAGAAACTTATCAAGCATCCCCAAGGATGAAAATGCCCGATAAGAGCACGCGAGGCTTGATTGTGAACTTGAAAACCCCTCCAAAACCTCTTCAAAATAAACCCAAGCTTGCACCACCTTCTCGTACATTCAAAACCCTCTTTTTTGAAATATACTACGTCCCAATCCATTTTGAAATGAGGGAGATGTGCACGTTTTACCAAAACGACTTATTTTTCCGACCTTCTGAGGGTAAAATGGTCACTTATTTTGATGTACAAATCATTTTGGGTTCAAACCACTTGGGTTAGAAAGTAGACTTGACAAGCTTTCCAACGCTTCAAACCATGAGCAAATCGGAGTTCGGTAGCACCCGGAATGCCCCTGCGAAGTTTCATATGTTGTGTTGTCTTCTAATCCAGGCGTCTGGATTACCCTATTCCAGGCGCCCATACTCAATCCAGGCACCTGGATTCACCAATTCCAGGGGCCCGGACTCACTCCAGATACTTGTTGTCCAAGGTCAAGTGGGTGGGGAGGAGCGTCTTGAAGATCATTTCTGGGATTTTTTGCAGAAGTATAGTGGAGGAGTGATGATGGTCCTAAGGTGACCCCATTGATTGACCCCTAAGCCATCATAAATGACCTTTTTGAACCTTTCATGCCTATATAAAGCCCATCTCTCTCACTCATTTGTAAGGGGATCAGCTCTCCCTTTCTCCCTTACTGTTATGCCATCAGAAATCTCATTCCTAGTTCATCTCTCATTGCCCCATTCCTTTTTAACCTCAAAACCTACTCTTTTCCCACTCAAAATTCAACAAATTCCTTGTTCTTCACTACAAAAGCCAAACCAAAACACCACAATCAGTCACTCACACCTCCAGAAAATAAAATCCAGTACACCAAACAATTTACAACTTCCCAAAATTAACCATCAAAGTCCATCAATCAAGTTCTCAAAGGTAGTTCATCTACCAAAGTGCTCAAATAAGCCCTGAGGGGGACTCAACCAAGTTCTTACTAGTGTTCTATACTAGTTGAGGACTTAGGAGAGGTTTGAATCATACAAGAAAAGAAATCCATTTTGGGCATCAGCATCAAATCCAGGCGCCTGGATCTGCTCAATGCAGGCGCCTGGATTCCCTTCCCCTGGCTGTGTTTTTCTGCTTTGTTTACTATCTTCTGGTTATTTAAAGCATTAACAGGCCATTTGTGTATGCATTTATCACTGCATGATCTAGAGAATCACCATAAGGCATGGTAAATGATATTTTGGAAGTGAGATCATGGTCAAAATGGTGTTTTATGTTGAAGTTATAGACCATATGATATTCCTTGTTAGTTTCAAATAGCATCAGAGGTGTTGCGATCAAATGAATAAAATGTATTATGTGCATATGTATTCATCATATGATTTTTCAAGGCAACACATGGTTTAAACCTATTTCATTCTCTCTTCTTCTTCCTTCATGGTCATTAATATATTTTAAGGTTCATCACATACTTAAAAGTGTTTAATACATGCATTAGACCAGTTTAGCATTTTCATTCTATCCATCAAAGCACGTTGGAATCATGAATTCCTAAGTTCATATCATGTCACAAAGTTGATCTTGAGGTCCATTTCATCCATGACGTCATTTGATATCATTTAGAATGTGTGTGAATGAGTAAAGAGTATTATACTTGGTGTTTACTGTGAAAAATGAAGCTTTGGGGTTACTGTCTGGTAGGCCATCCAGGCGCCTAGATTGTCCCTAATCGCCTGCATTCAATCCAGGCGCCTGGATCTACCTAATCCAGGTGCTCAGTATGCAGTCCAAGTGTGCATGGCACGGTGTTTGTGTGTCCATTTTTGGATCTTTCTGAGTCATTTAGTCACACTTTCTTACATGTCATTGGGAGAAATCTCATTTTCATGCATTCATGACACTCGCACAAGAACTCACATTCATTTCATTAATCTTGTTGATACATCTTTGTGCTCTCGTATGAATATGTGATCAAAGTCTATTCAAATGTTGTTTTCAAAATCCCTTAAACCTCTAGTAGAGACCGGTGGTCACACCGGGCGTGAGGGGTGCTTTAAATTCCTTCCCCTCACGTAACCTAGCTCCCTGACCCGGGAAATCTCATTTTATGAGACCGGTAAAGCATTTTCCACTTCAAGGGCAAAAGAGTCTTTTTTTCAATTGGTTTCTCGGGTACGGTCCTCAAACCCGGGTGGCGACTCCATCCAATCAATCAAACCGTTTTTCAAAACCGCCACCGTTTTCGTGGACAACTCTGCGGGGTGTTCACAGCGGCCGGGGGGGGAGTGGTGCCCTCATTGTCTCACTATAAATAGCAAACCACACTTGTTCTTTCCTCACACCAAAATCTCTCCTCACCACCTTTGTAGTAAACTAGCTTTCCAAGTAGAAAAACTCAATTAGTTCTTCTTGAAACTCATCCTAAACCACTACCCTCAACCAAAGAGTAGCGTAAGTTAGCAAGAAAGCGTTCGAGTAGCCGTTACTCCGCCGGAATCCAATTAGCTTAATCAGCTTCCGACTAATCATCGGAATTAAGGTAGATACTTTATCATAACCCTAGATTAGTATTTTCTAGTTCATTTTAATTATGATGTTATTATGTTTAATTATGTCTAGACGAGATTGTGTTGGATAATTAGCGGTTTAATAAAGATTAGACTTTGAAAATCACACTTAGTCGTTACTATGCGCGATTTGAAATTGACTTATCAAAATGCACCGTTATAATGCCCGATGGACTTTTGGAAAACCAAATTACCCAGTTATAATGCCCGAATGAAAATCGACTTTTCAAATTTACGCAGTTATAATGTCTGACTGATTTTTAGAAAATAACCGACTAAACTTTTTCTTAAAGCAACTTCAAAATGTTTTGACTGTACTTGGACTGTTGAGATTAACCCAAGGCTAACACCCTTGAGGGTCTGTCAAAAAAGATATGCCTAGCGCTATCTAAGAAAGGAATGGTGTCAGTAACTGCATTCGTGCGGCCATCCAGCCTGGGACTCTCCTGGTTATCTCATTGTCTAAAGAAAGTCACCAAATGATATTTTATACTAAAGTAACACGGTTATCGTGAAATGATTTTAAACGGAAGATTTATCGTGAAACGTTTTTAAATGGAGGATTTTTATGAAATTATGGCATGTGCACGTTTTCCTAGACAATACGACACGACACGTTTTTCAAGAAAATGATCGATTGTTTTCACAAGAAGAAATAGAGATGATGATGTAATAAAAATGGAGATCGACAATGCTGCCATTAGAATCTTGTCTCAGTTCCCCGGGGTGAATTGGTGGTCGAAGCTCAATGGAACTATACGGTAGTGCTGTTTAAAGTATCTCCTAAAATTCCGCGGGGTGAATCTAACGGTCAGAACTTACTCAGTACAACACATAGTAAGCGGACCTCATAAACAAACTGGTGGGGATTCAATGATATGGGTAGCCGGGACTATGTCGTGTGTGACGGGGAGTTAGCGGACCTCATAACTGCGGGTAGTCAATATATGGGTGGCCGACCCTTCGAACGGAAAGGTTGGTGACCGTTAGAACGGGCCAATAGCTTTCGAGAGATGTGAGATGTTGATATGGCTGAAATTTGAAGAAGAATGTTATTATAAGAAAATGTTATGAGATACTGACACTGCACTCTGATTTTGGAAATGATACGAGACACTGATTTTGTAAAAGCTGCACTTTGATTGTTTTAACTCTGATATTTGAACACGCATGACTTTACTATTTACCTGGTACCTACAATAATGTTCTAGAATTGCAAGTTTAAGGTTGGGGTGGGGTATCTATTGAGCGTCCACGCTCACGGTGTTGCCTTTGTGCGACCCTGGCATAATACCACGATGTTGCTTTGCGACTCCGACGTATTATGCTAGATTATCACGATGGACAGGAGGACCTCTACGGAGAACACGGAGCCGGAGGAGCTGCCGAGATGGAGATCAACCAAGCAGAGGAATTTGCGGAGCCGTAGAGCTTACCCGACCTGCCTTTTTGTAATCTGTAGAGGACAGATTATTCACATTAAACTTTATATTATTATTATTTCTGTTTAAGATATTCGGTTGTAATAATAATTAACGTATCCCAAAATGTGGGGCGTTACAGGATATGCAAAACATGCAAAATGTAAAGTTAAAACTGAAAGTGTAATTTACTCATGACAGATTTGTCCATACGATTGATGACAAGTGGTGACCGTCGTCAACTTCACGTTTTTTATTTATTGTCGAAATGTATGGGTTCACCACCTCTACATTTTTCATAAACATAAATTGAATATTAAGCCATTAATATAAGTGTTCAGAGCTATTTAAAAGACAGGTCCTACAAAGTGGTTGTGTGTGTACTGTGTAGCTTGAAGGGTTAGAAGATATCAATATCTACATTAGCTTCATATGCTAGTCTCATGTCATGTTTGATGAGTTTGTTTGGTTCAACTTGTTCACGACATTTTTTGGGGGGGGAAATAACTATTAAGGCGCGTTCTTTGATTTTGTTGTAAAAAATATATAAAGCTTATGATCGCATTTTCTCTTTTGATTTTGTATTCATATGCACCTTCTAAGGGAATCGGGGAGATCTACCGACAAGGCGTGCGTCGATGATTTCCACATTTTATATAGTCTTGTCATTGTTTATATATGTTGGAAATAGCTACAATACACACCCCTTATTTGGGTGTACTATATGCACCTATTGTATGGTTCAGATTGTGCCACATCATCGACAATCGTAACCTTTTTTAGTTTTTCGTAACTTTTCAGCAACATGATTCGTAACACTTCATATGATTCGTAACATTTTAGTGTGTCTCGTAACTTTTTCAAAAAAAATTCGTAACTTTTACAAAAAAATGGTAACTTTTCCAAAAAATTTGTAACTTTTACAGGGGTGTGTATCATACACACTCAAATAAGGGGTGTATATTGTAGCATTTTCCATATATGTTTGCATACTTTGCCCATGCTTCGCCTCTCTAGCCTAACCCTAGTTCTGTCCTTGGCTTGTTTCATCGTCAATTCTCTCACAATTTAAACTACTACTACGTAGTACAAGAGACAAGTGCGCAGACTTGGAAAAGGGGATTGTATTATGAGGAGGGTAAATATATTACTTATACTCAAAATTTTGACTAATCATTATGTACTACCGGAGTACCATATAACATAATTGTCAAGGGGTATTCCAGCCAATAAATTACAGCGATTGATAATGTCTCACCACAAAATTTGTCAATTTGTCCTGTTATTTACATCACTCTAGGTGAACATGGTGTAGTATCAGTCTTCTAAGGCCTCGTTTGGATGGGGGATATCCCACCCATATCACTTTTCACCTCCTCTTAAGAGGGGGGGCTCAGTCCTTATCCCCTTGTTGGCAACTACATTTGCTCTCCCCCATTTCTTTTCACCCCCTTTTCTCTTCTAAGTGTGAAGGTGCTAATGCCGGATAATTTTTGGGTTGCCTCTACCCTCCCCAAAAATATCCGTGAGTAGAGGGTTAGGTTTTTTACCAAAACAACCCTCCTTATCTCCCTCCTCCATCAACCCACAGAAACCAAATAAAAATCAGACATTAAAAATTCTCCAAATTTGGTTTCAGATTAAAATAAATAAATAAATAAATAAACTCAAATGTGGTTTCACGTTCAACCAAAAAACACCTTAAAATTTATAATTTTTTTACTTTCTTAGAAATCAAAAGTAAGTTGAGCTATGTTATCTTTACTGACTGTTACTGACCGTCGTCGTTACTAACCTCCTTTTTTGTTACTGACCGTCGTCGTCGTAGTGAGTTCTTGATGATCTTTGACTTGGTTGTGTAGGAATTTCGGCCCAGGATTTGGTTGATGCCCGAGAGAGAGAGAGAGAGAGAGCAGAAGAAGCAAAGTTGGGGAAGCCGATAAACAGTGGGTTAGAGATAAACAGTGGGTGGGTTTTGTTCTAAATAAACGGTGGGTGGGTGGGTTTTGATCCAATACAAATTAATATTTTCATTTTTTATCAAAGGCTTTGATCTAATGGCTTTATATTCAATCACTTTGATCTAATGGCTAGTATCCAATCATAGTTGATTTATGCACCAACCTCTTTCTCCATGCAATTTATATTTGCAATATAGTTCTCTTTTTTGGTTTAAAAAATAAGTTTTTTAAAAAATATATTTAAAAAAATAATAATTTCGGTGAAATAAATTAAATTAGCTTCAAATTGTCCAAAAATAATAAAATAAATTAAGTCTTGTAATTATATAATTAAATTAATGCATAATAAGGATTGGTACACCACAAGGGCAAAACAGTCATTTGACTGCTTTTTCCATCATCCACCCCCTCTTATTTTTAAGTCATTCAAACCAAGTCCAAAATTATCCTCCTGTTTAATCCATCATCCAAACCATCTACTTTTTTTATCCTTCATCCATAAACATCACATTTGGGTCATCCCTCTAAACATAATACCCCCTCATATCTTATCTCCTCTAAAACTTATTTCCCTGAAAATAATACCTCATCCAATCGGGGCCTAAAGGTTGTTAGGCATTTGCAGGGCAAAGGAGGAGCACCTAGTGCCTAGGGGCCAACTAATTGGACGCCTAGCACCTACCATCCGCCTAGTAAGCCGCTTAACCAATTTAGGCGTTCGACCACCGACCAACTTTTAGAACACTGCTAATAGTAATATGGAGTCCACTTCTGGCAATATAC
>JADGMU010000415.1:0-65443 GCA_016920895.1 Vaccinium myrtillus | reverse complement strand
TGCCTTATGTGTCCTAGAATTTGAATTTCTGCAGCAAAAGAGTCCACAGCTGGTTCTTCGTCCTTCTTCGTTTCCATAGCTTTTTCACCGCGATCAACTCGCCACCTGGCATTTCTGCCTTGTAAACAACTCCAGAACAACCCTTTCCAATCACATTTTCATCTTTCAGGCATTCCAAGATGTTGTCAATCGAGAAATTGAGCTTCTGAAACGGAATGAAAGTCCACGGATAAGAAAAATCCTCGGCCCCCAGCGATGAGGTGGTAGGGCCTAAGGATTTTTCAATGGCGTACTCGTGGGTCCGGGACACCAGGATCCATGATGCAACGATCGCGATTGCCACGGAAGCTAGGATTACAGCAACCAAAGTTATGGTTTTGGAGGATTTCACACTGTTCTTACGACCCAACCGCGAAGAACAAGTGGACCCATCAAAGGATTCACAAAGGTTTGGGTTCTCGAGAAACGAATTCGAAGTTAATGTTCTAAAAAAGGGTGTTACTGGAATTGGACCAGAGAAATTATTGTAGGAGAGATTTAACGAAGTGAGACTAGTAAGGAAACCCAAAACCGAAATGCTTCCGTAAAGCGTATTACGCGAAAGATCAAGCGATTGTAATTGTGTCAATCCAGAGAAAGTCTCAGGGATTTCGCCAGTAAACCCATTTGAGCTCAAGTCCAAACTAATTGTTAAGCTTGAGACATAGCCAATCTCAGGTGGGATTCCACCAGAGAGACTATTGAAGCTCAAATCAAGAAGAGTCAACTTCTGCAGGTTCCGGATGGATTGCGGGGATCGACCCAGTAAGCAAATTATTGTTGAGAATGAGCTTGTTCAAGTAACTAAAATTACCAAAAGCAAGGGGAATTCCACCAGTGAAGCTGTTTCTGCTGAGATCAAGTTGCTCCAAGTTCACTAGCTCCCCTAGCTGAGACGGTATCTCCCCGGTTATGTAATTGTTGTGCACATCCAGAAGCTCAAGAACAGTGATGTTGGCAATCTCAAGAGGCAAACCACCTGAGAAATGGTTCATATACAAATCAAGAAACACAAGATTCTGCAGTTCCCCTAACTCCTTCGGAATCTGACCTGAAAGCTGGTTTTCCCCAAGCCTCAATCTGACCAAAGATTGGCAGTTGGCTACACTTATAGGCAATCCACCGGATAACGAGTTCCCCAGCAGAAGTAGCTTGCTTAGCTTCTTTAAACCGAAAAGCTCTTCTGGAATTTGCCCCGTAAGTTTGTTACCAGAAAGATCGAGCGCATAAAGTTCCGAACAATTCCCAAAGGAGGATGGTATTGTACCAGAAACCGAGTTTCCCCACAAGAAGAAGGTCTGCAATAGCTTCAAGTAGCCAATTTGCCATGGAATAGGACCAGATAACTGGTTCTTATCCAGCTGCAGTGTTGTAAGACTAGTGCAGTTACTCAATTGCCACGGAATCAGACCCGTAAGCGAATTATCGGACAAATGAAGTTGCTCAAGGACTGTTAGATTCCCGAGCTCAACCGGTATCTCACCGGTTAAATCGTTAGCGGAGACGTCGAATACAACAAGGGATGAGCAGTTGGAGATCTCAGATGGGATTGAACCAGTGAGTGAGTTCCCCCACAGAAGCAAGCTAGTGAGTTTTTGCAACTTACCGAGTTGAGGTGGGATTGAACCAGTGAGTTTGTTCATGTGTAAATACAAGTTCCTTAGCTCTGAACAAAAACCTAGTTCAGGTGGGACAGAACCAAACACGTCGGTGTCATAAAGAGCCAGGGTTTGGAGATTTATTAGGTTTCAAAAGTGGGTGGAATGACACCGGAGAGTCCGGTGGCCGCCGCCCCAAATGTGGTGAGATTTGTGAGTAAACCTAACTGCAGTGGAATTTCACCGGTTAAAAAAGGGTTACCCCCAACCCTAAGCTGCTGGAGGGACAATAATGAGCCAAGTTGAGAGGGGATGGAGCCATTAAGCACATTGTCTTGGAGGCAGAGAACTTGTAGTGAGGAGAGATTGGCTAGTTGTTCGGGGATTCGACCGGATAACCTGTTGGAATTGAGGAAAAGGAACTGGAAAGAGAGGCCAAGGCGGCCGAGTTCGGGAGGAATGGGACCGGAGAGGGAATTGGAAGAGAGGTCAAGGAGGCGGAGAGAGGAGAGGGAGCCGAAAGAAGGGGGGATGGGGCCGGAGATGTTGGTGGAGGAGAGGTTGAGGAGTTGGAGAGAGGAGAGAGAGGAGAGCTGTGAAGGGAGAGAGGAGAGGTTGAGGAATGTGTTTGGGATAGAGAGTGAGATAACCCTGTTTTGTGGAGAACAAGTTATCCCCTGCCATGAACAGGGTGTGGAGGAGTTTGATGGGTTCCAGGAGGAGAGGATAGGGGATCTGGAGTTAGGGTCGGAGGATGAGAGGAGAGAGAGAAGGGTTTGGCCATCAGGAGAGAGAGAGGTCACTAGTACTGGTGTTAGTGCTGTTGTCAAGATTAATACTACTACCCACAATGGAAATAGACTAGAATAGCTAGCGAAAGGGCTAATTGGTTTTCCCATTATCTGCTTAGAAAGTGAAGGTTACCAAATGGTTTTGATGGGTTTGGGATTTTGGTGGTGGTGGTGGTGGTGATGGTGATGGTGGTAGTCTGGTCTTGGTCTTGTGGGGGGACAAGAAGCATGTGAGAGAGGATATTGTGGAGGTGGGGATGCTTAAAACTCACACTATGTGTTTTCCAAAATCAATGGCATGTGAACAAAAAGAGCTTGTAGTGTTGTGTGGTGAAGACTACCGAAGAAGAGTGTTAATTCCCTTACCGGAACTGAGACTTTCTCCACCCGGCTCTGCTGTACACGGCGGCGTTGATGGGTTTCACTTAAACCCAAGTTCGTTCTTGTTGGTCATCTTTTGTGCCTTTTTGAGGTTTTATTCTGTTATGGGGTGAGAGAGGAGGAGCGGCGGCGGCGGAGCTATGGTGGTGGGGGATCATTCAAAGCTCTCTGATATCAGAGCTCAACGCACAATTTTCCTGCATATAAATACTCCTAGCAACTTGGTTTATATTTTATGAAAAGGATTTAGGCGCCACTGGTAGCAGTGGCACAGATGAAAACTGGATCCTGGGATGCTGCTGTGCACCGGGTGCACAGTAGCCGTTGCGCGGCTCAAAAACTACTTTAAGAGCTCTCTCGATATGTAATTCATTAAGAAAGAGAACTAAATGAACTTTCAGAACTTCTAGGCAAAGTCCTACTTTCGATGGCAATCTGTAATGCAAAGTCCAACTTTCGAAAATATGTGGTTATGAAAATATGTATTTTATTAAGAAAGAGAAAACAGAATCTGTAAAGCATGTGCATGGCATTGTCTTGGTTTACCATATGAAACCAAGTATAAAACTAAATGAATGAAAACATATACAAATACTTGTGATTGTGATATGCATTTTAACCTTAACGTTTATTGCTATTTATTAGAATGAAAGATGGTGGACTTCAAGAGTCTTTAAAAGAGTTGTCAAAAGAGTATGAGATATCTATTGGAATGGTTATTGACTCGATTTTTTGGAAGAATGTGTTCGATTTTTCCTAAGAAACTCGTTGGTGGTTACTTTGTGACTCGATTTTTTTGGAAGAATGGTTATTGACTCGATTTTTTTGGAAGAAATGCGTTCGATTTTTCCTAAGAATGGTGGTCTCGTGTTGGCAGTGGTAATCTGTCCAAACTTAGTTAATTACCAGTGTTGGTTTTGTGCTTTTGATTGCTGGTGAATTTCAAGTACCAATTTCCATTTGAAATCCTATCAACATTTTCCATTTTCCTTCATCATTAGTTGAAAATCCTATGTGAAATTTCTGCTGGGTTTGCTGGGTAACTGGGTTGGTCGAAATGTTACTGGATTCTGTTGCAATCTGTCCAAACGACGCTGTTTGGTTTTTTTTTTCTTTCTCTTTCCGCTTAAAACACTACGAAACGGAGTCGTTTCACCAAATCAAAACGACATCGTTTTGTTTCAATTCCCCCCTATAAGACCACGATACGGCGCCGTTTTAATTAAAGCGTCGACGTCGTTTTCGCTCTTTTTTCCCAGCGTGGATGGCCTTGAAACGGCGTCGTTTTTTAGTCAGCATTCTTCTTTGTCAACGACTGCGTGCACACCAACATCCCGGATCCATGAAAACTACTCTGGCTTATGAAATCTCAATACTGCCCTTATATGGAACAAGGCAGCTATGCAAACCAAAAGGATTCTCATCGAATTTGTACTCCTGTATATTTATAACCGGATGTTTAGGTCAGCTTACACGCAATTCGACTAATTTCGAGGTCTTGAAATTAGGATTTGTACTTGTGGATAATTATTTTTTTCTATTATGAAAAGGTTATCAAAGGTTCGTCCACTTCAGTTCCAACTCTCATATACGAAGTATTTATTTAGCATGAAAATAAAACGGCCAAGAAAAATAAAAATTGAGATTAACTTTGGTACTGTTTCACTTGACTCCTACATGTTTTGAAGTTCACTATCACTTGGAAAAGTTGAGCAAGAGTTTTATGTATTTATTGTTGTTATCATTATTATTATTCAAAATGCAGATTGTTGGAAAACACGTATGAAATCTAATTTGATATAAATTCTTTTATTTTATTTATTCTTATATGTTAAATTTGATTTCTAGTTTCATTCGTCTTATCTTCATATTAACTTATTGAAATAATAAGTGCCTGTGGCCAACACATATTTCTAAAAATTTACTCAAAAAATTAGTATTGGTTTGCACCTCAGTTACAAAAATTAAATTATGGATACAATAACTCACAGCCAATGACACCAAAACTTGCCCATCTTTGATTGCACCATCGTACCCAGGGCCGGCCCTGACCCAAGCCTGGCAAGACCTTGGGCTAGGGCAACCCCCCTGGCAAGGGCAACCAAAAAAAATAAAAAAAATCGCAAGTTATATAATATATTTTAAAAAGTTTCTCTTTTGTAACTAAAGTGATGCATTGGTGCGTTGGTCTCCTGAGGTTTTTAAACTCCTGCACGACACGACTGGTGGTCGAGTCCCACCACAGGCATCCATTTCTTTTTTTTTCTTTCCCTTTTCGTGTTCCCAAACGGCCAAACTCAAAGGTGGGGTACTGGAGTTTTGAAACAACCAAGTGCCAACAAAAATACAAAATCAAGGGTTTTGCTGACTCGGCTTTGAAACAACCAAGCAACGAAAATCAAGGGATTCATCTATTAAAAAATTGCTTGAATGGGTTACAGGACTACAGGTAATATATTCTACTCTTCCTCATTTATAAAAATTTGCTGGCCCTAATTCCTAAATCTGTTGTTTATGGGGGGCAATACTTTTTTACTCATTTTTAACTTTGTGTTTAGATTTTGATTGTTTATATTTTAGGGATTGAGTAACCATCTGTTAATGTGTTTTTTTTTTTGTGCTTCGGAAACGCGTGTTAATGTGTTGTGTGTAGTCGTGTCGATTATAATATGATCCACAATCGAAAAATTTGCTACAAAAAATGCAAGGAGAAATTGTTTTGTTTGAATCGGATCATGCTAATTATAAAACACCATAACCGATTAACCGGGGTTACAATTTAATTTTATTCAAGCTAAAAATGTAATATAACCTTGATTTTGCTTTGTTCCTTTACTTCTATTTTTTTTTTTCAATGACTTTCTAGTACGAGGGCAACCAAATTCAAGGCTCGGCTAGGGCAACCCAAACGTCAGGGCCGGCCCTGATCGTACCCAAAACCATAATCGACAATCCCCAAAACCATATTCCAAAATCTAAATATTGTTTTGTTCCTTTCCATATATGTTGATGGAGCTTGAAGAAAAAGTAGCTATTAATGCCGTTGGTATAAAATTTTGTTGCAAAATAACAGAAATAATAGTGTGTCTTTTCCAAGAGTAGTCAAAACTCACACCACCTGAAAAAAAAAAAAAAAATTAGGAATTATGAATGAAAAAAATAAAAATAAAAATTTGGGCCATATCTTCTCCTACTCCATATTTTATAGTAGTTATCTAGTATAATGCTGTTTATTGAAGTAGTTATTAATTGACATGCACCTTTTTTAGAGAATGGAGGGTCATAATAGTAATGAACGTGGTAAGAATTTCCTGGTATCACCTCAGGCCATCTGGATTGTCAGATACGACGGCGAACGGGTAGGACAGAGTCAAGAATTTCATATCTAGTCCACGAGTGTGTTGTACTGAAAGGAGGAGGAGGAAGAGCTAGCAGCTGGCCGGTACAGTGCCTAGGGAAGAGGAGAGAGAGAGAGAGGCAGCTTGGGAGAGTGTGAAAAGTAAAGGAGGAGAGAGGAGGGGGTTGGAATAAGTAATTAACCAGTTCAATGTCTTTTCCTCTGTTACAAACAGATAAGATAGTGATAGTGTACATGTTTAAAAACATACTAGTACTAGTCAGCCGAGTGGTGGGTATTGTCCACGTGGTACCCGCTCGACAATTTTAGCTGTCCATAACGTGATCCAATGGTCGATATTTTAGAGAGAAAAATGGAAAATAGAGAGTTTTTGATTCTGGATCGTCCAAAATACATTTGAACAACTCAAATCATGCTTAGGTACTAAGTGGCAATACCCACTCGGCAACCAAATTTTTTTCCTACTACTGCTTTACTACTACTACCTGAGGAGTAGTAGTAAATTATTAGAGTACTTACGATTACTCCACTCCACTCCACTCCTGTTGTATGGTCTCATCTCTAGTTAGCTAGGGTTTGAGAGAGAGGCGTGCACATTTAGGAGGCAATTAATTGGAGCATCTCAATTTTAAAGCTAAAGTTTGGTTTAAATTAAAAAAATAAAAAACACATGTTTTACTGTGTAATCATAATGGTGTGGGTAAAATTTAAAGTTATCTGGGTAGGGGGATTTGGTTACCGAGGAACAACTCGTGGGCTTGTTTTGGGAATAGGGCTAAAGATTAATCAACTGTCACATGACTAGCAGCTACATCATAGAGAGAAAATATATTAGGGCACACATGCCTGAATATGATCACTTTTACTTCTTTTTTTTTTTTTTTTTGTCGTTCGTCATTCCTAATCTATTACATGGGGAGGGGGGAATGAGACTCGATCCCCGGATGCAGTGTGGGGCATCCAAGAACTCTATCGCATGAGTTAGCCACCACTTGCGATCACTTTTACTTTCAGTCCACGATTTTTTTCGGGCTACTTACATTTTGATTTTGTGGCGTAAAGAGTTTCTTTACTCTGTGAATGAACCTTCGACACACAGGGCACGCCTTGCTTTCCTCGTCGATAATCCTGCATCAACAAGTTTTCACTATAGCTTGTTATGTCTCCATTTACCCGAAAAATTCAAGTTCCTAGCTACCAACTGTTGTTTTTATTTTTTTCTTATACTTCTACCTTTGAGCACAAACTTGGCAAGTAGCACAGTGACCGCAAGGCACAAAGAAGCAATTCCGTTGCTCATCATAGCAGATTATGCATATTTTCCTGTCGTACAGTTCTTCTGAGGAATTTCGACTGCATTTTCCCGACTCCAGATCTTCTTCACATGTTCCCGACTCCAGATCTTCTTCACATGTTCCATATGTGACTGAAATTGCATCAATTGGTATCAAATGGCTTGTCTCAGTTGTTGTCGTTCGTTCTACAATCTCGTGATTTCCACACTCCCCCAGATACTTGAAGATCAAGAAGTGATATATATAGGGTGGCTTACTTGATTAGGTCCGGATAGAATGCCATATTGTGTGATGTTCAGTTGGAGTTTGAGTGAACTGTATGTGGCAATTGTGGAAGACATGTTTTATGACTCTGTTCTACCCCTGCATTCTTGCTCTTCTTGCATCACTGACAGTGTTAACAGCTGAAAAAGAAGAAAAAAATCAATTTAAAATAAATATGGTTCAATCACATGATTACAGATATACTATCTATCCGCTTAATTATTTGAAGGATGATTTTCTTGACGGGTTTTTTTGACGGAAATGACTTGGATCATCAATGTGGGACCCGTGTTGCGATTACTCGATAATCATAAAATCTAGCTATGCATTGATGTCTCCTGTGAGTTCAAGCACTTTTAGCAGACTAAAAAATTAGTTTTTGACTTGCTACATTGTTAAAAAGTCAAAAAAAAAATAGCAATGCTACTCCATAGGTGCAAAGTGGTTTGGGTCAAGCAAAATTTTTTTTTTTTCAACAAATACTGATATGGATAACAGTTTTATGTCATAAGTTCAGTTTTTAGTTAATTTGAGTTGATTCAATAGTTTATACTCCTTGTTAGTACCAAATGCTCTAAGAGCATCCTTATCAGCCTCACCCAAAAAACACCAAATTTAACTTCAAAAACACCTTTTATAATTTAGCAAGTCACTTTATCAAAAAATACAGAATCAGACTCTCTATTCAAATTTTAGCAAGCCACTTTATAAAAAAACTCACAAAATCAGACTCTTTATTCAAAATTTTACTCTTCCTCCCTCCACCTCTTTTGGTGCGTGAACAGTGCCTCCCTAAATTTGAGAGGTTACTGTAGTAAAGTTACAAAATGTAGCAAATTAGAGAGGCATTTGAGGAGCCTGATCTTTAAAGTTTTTGGAGATTTTGCTCTCTGCTTTAACTCAAAAGTTAAAGTAGAGAGCCACATAAGGATGCTCTAAAGGGACGATTGGTTAGGGGCCGGGGATTTAAATTTCCTGTAGGTTGAGCGGAGAATCACAATTTCTGTTAAGCATCTCAACATGCACGTGCAAAAGTCCTAGTTTACGAATCAAACCAAACCTTAGTACAACTTTAGAACAGAGAGTGGCAATAATTAAATATTCTTTTAGAGCATGTACAACAGACTCCCTAAATTTCTTCCTATCTCTATTTTACAAAGCCAAACATCAAATTTGAGCTAAACAAAGGTTGTCCACTTGTCCTGGTTCAAGTACAACTTAACAACACCCACTAGAACTGATACCTTTTAAAGCTAAACAAACAAAAATTGCTAGTGACACGTCTAATTTTACATTAATTCTTACATCCTCTCTTATAAGCGATGGTGGGACCATCTTAATGGTATTACGGGTTATACCTTCACTTAGAGCAAGTGCACCAATCACTAGCAAAAAATGCTAATGAATAATGCACATTTTCTATTTTACCTACTCATATTTTTTCCCACACTCCAGTACCAATACTCTTTACTTTCCTCTCTATCTCTGTTAAATATTAAAAAGTAATGTGTAGTAGGCCCCATAGAAGGAGTGTGTGTGTAAGGGGGAGAGAGAGTGAAGATAAAATATAAAAAAACCAAAGGCTTGTGAACAGTGCCTAGCCAAACCTACCTAGCCTCAGCCACCAAAGGTAAAATGGCCTTTGACTTTACCTAATCTGGTGCATGCCACATTTTGTGGTTTGGGGAGGTAAAATAGTCAAATGGAGTGTATAGAGAGCCTATGTGCACATGCTTATGAGAGGAATGTACAAATTGATGTATAATTAGATGTGTCTCTAACATTGCTCTGGAAACTAATTGAGAATGAACACGATTTTGAGTCTGTTGGTCAACAAAGCTTTAAAGGAAAGCGAAGGATTTTTATGTTGAGAACTTGTGCAACGAAAGAAAAAAGAGAGTCCTTTTTTTCAACTCTTAATTTTGGTGTTACCTAATTTCGTAGATAAACTTTGCACGAGAAGACGTATAAATGACAAATTGTAATGGAGACACCCTTATAGTAGCCACGAACAAATGTCAACACTAGAGGTTCCAAAATTGGAATGGTGAGATCTTTTGGATCCTATCCAACATAAGAGCATCTCCAAGAGGCTCTCCACTTGAGCTCTCTTGGCTATTGTAGAGAGCCAAAATCAATTTTCACCCCTCCAAGAGGCTAGCTACTTGCCTCTCCACTCTACCTAGGCCCCTTCCGCCTGGCTACTACAGGCGAGCCTTCAGCCTCGCCTCTCTTCTCTTCTTTATGCTTTCACCACTGCCTGACCAATTCTACTCCTACACGTAATCCACTGCCTTCACTTTATGTCCTACTCTTAAGTTTTTTCATTGATTTTTCTTCCAAAATCAGTTTTGTTAGTTTGGATGGATAGCCAAGTAGAGAGTAGTGTTGGAATGTGGTGTGAAAAAGTGAATAGGCAAAATAGAATTTATATTTTTTTAATATTTTTGGCTCTCTACTCTGCCTAGCAGTGTTGGAGTTGCTCTAAGGGCATCTCCAACACACTTGGCTAGCTCTCTTAGCTATAATAGCTAGCCTAATCAGTTTTTAATGCTCCAATAGGCTTTCTGTTAGACTCAACTATTTATCTTGGTCTATTTTCCCTTTCTACTAGTAGTTAGTCTATTTCCCCTCTTTACTCCAAAAAAAGGAAGCACCAACAGGTGGGAAATAGTAGTTTTTTTTTTTGTTTTGAATTTTAGCCCTTTATTTTATTGGTTGGAGGGCAAAATAGAAAGTGTTGTTGGAATACATGGATGAAAAGTGAATTGGCAAAATAAATATACTTTTTTTTTGTCCTTTTGGCTAGACAAAGTAAAGAGGGGTGTTGGAGATGCTCTAAAAGAAGAAGAAACAAACGGCCAGTTTGCATGGGGTATTAGAATAGATAGTACTCCCTCCGTCCCAATTTCTTGGTCCTTCTTTCCATTTTGGGATGTCCCAAAATGTTTGTCCTACTTGTAAAAACATCCATCAAAATTGGGTCACTTTCCAATTTTACCCTTAAAAAGTACTTTTCCCATCTTAATTGACTAGTCTATTATCTTTTATTTTATAACGGTTTTTATGATTTTGAAAATTTTGTATAATAAAACTAATTGATATCTATCAAACAAGATCCATATTGAATATGTTTTGACTTTCATATAATAAATTAGCCTCACAAATTTGGTCACAGTAATATTGACTGGATTTAGGGGCAAAATAGAAAAGTCAATACAAAGTTTTCACACCCCTTAAAAATTCACTTCCCCAAAAGGGGCCAAGAAATTGGGATGGAGGGAGTATCATTTATGGGTCAGGATGACTAATTTCGGGCCCCCACCTCATCCATAGTTTGGGAGAACTTCGCACAAGAGTCTTATTTAGGGCCCGTTGGATTTAATACCCCCAGGGATGCTAGTTATGGATTACATAGATCCTATCCATAAATAATACCCTTTCTAAATTCTAATACCCCTTCTAATACTCCAAATCCATCCCAAACCCTCTAATTTATCATTATCTCTCCATTTTTCAACTACAAAACAAATGAAGTACTATTTTATCCTCTTTATTACCAAAATCTTTCAAACCAAGTACTATTTTATACACATTTCATAAATGTCACATCATTGCGAGTCTAAGCTCAATAATAATAATACCCCTTCTATTTTATCTCTCTTACTATTTTATCCACACAAAATTCATCCCGTATCCAATCGAACCAAAAGGTGACATACAACAATATGGCCATGTGGGACAACAACTTTTTGAAATATTTGATTCAGTCCCCTCATGTTTTTGTTGTGGCAAACAGGCAAAGTCATATAGAGTATGAAGGGAGAATTGAATAGATCAGGACTCTCAGTAATCCTTGAGTTTTGCCAAGTTATCTCCAAACAGAGGTCGATCTATACGACTACATCTGCAATACCATCACCATGGTTCTTCAGCTATCCAAGCCAAGCAACATGCCTGAATATGATCACTTTTACTTTCAGTCCACGATTTGATTTTGTGGCGTAAAGAGTTTCTTTACTCTGTGAATGAACCTTCGACACACAGGGCACGCCTTGCTTTCCTCGTCGATAATCCTGCATCAACAAGTTTTCACTATAGCTTGTTATGTGGAATTCAAGTTCCTAGCTACCAACTGTTGTTTTTATTTTTTTCTTATACTACCTTTGAGCACAAACTTGGCAAGTAGCACAGTGACCGCAAGGCACAAAGAAGCAATTCCGTTGCTCATCATAGCAGATTATGCATATTTTCCCGTCGTACAGTTCTTCTGAGGAATTTCGACTGCATTTTCCCGACTCCAGATCTTCTTCACATGTTCCATATGTGACTGAAATTGCATCAGTTGGTATCAAATGGCTTGTCTCAGTTGTTGTCGTTCGTTCTACAATCTCGTGATTTCCACACTCCCCCAGATACTTGAAGATCATACAGACAACTATCACAAGCGCAACTGCAGACATATGTGAAAATAGCATCTCTATTGGTTAGCTAAAACTTTTGCCAGAATTTTGCTAAATTGAATCCTTTTCTTGTGCCAAATTTTACATGAAATTAGACTTTTGGACAAATTTGTCTTGTCATCATTAGTGTTTGGGATCCTTAAATGCTTTTTTGATCCAACGGTCGAAAATTAGTATTTGAGCTAGTATAGCTTTGCAGGAAGACAACAATATTGTCATTTTTCGGCATGACATTGATTGTAGCAAGTAAAAAACGACTTTAAGATTTGTTAAAATGGCGATGCTGTAACGTAGCATGTAAAGTGGGATCCAGGGACCCTGTGGTGTTTTAAAGCATTACAGAGTTGTAGTCCGCAATCACAGCTGTCCAAAAATGTTTTCAATAGTCCGAATTTGCAGACGCTTTCTTACCGGTAAGAAAGCATCTTCAAATCCAGGCCATTGATTGCCGAGTTGGACGGCTGTGATACGCACTATAACCTTGTAGGGTCCCCGGCGTTCAACGTCTAAAGAATGCTGGAAACATTTGGCAAATTTTAGAAGATTCGCTTTCATATTGGCTAATCATTTGGCAAAGCTACCCAATGCTTGAAAGGTGTGTCTTTGAGCAAACAACATAAATTAGATGAGCGGTAACAGTTCAAGTAACAAATTAACAATGTACCTAATAGTGAGATATATAAAATCATACGAACCACGACCGAAAGCACAAGGTACCATTCAACGCGAAGACCCTGCAGACATTTGATACGGTTCAAAAGTTCAGCGTGTGTTAAATTAACGCGCGAAAAGGATTCAGACACAAGAAGTGATATATGTAGGGTGGCTTACTTGATTAGGTCTGGACAGAATGCCATATTGTGTGATGTTCAGTTGGAGTTTGAGTGAACTGTATGTGGCAATTGTGGAAGACATGTTTTATGACTCTGTTCTACCCCTGCATTCTTGCTCTTCTTGCATCACTGACAGTGTTAACAGCTGAAAAAGAAGAAAAAAATCAATTTAAAATAAATATGGTTCAATCACATGATTACAGATATACTATCTATCCGCTTAATTATTTGAAGGATGATTTTCTTGACGGGTTTTTTGACGTAAATGACTTGGACCATCAATGTGGGACCCGTGTTGCGATTACTCGATAATCATAAAATCTAGCTATGCATTGATGTCTCCTGTGAGTTCAAGCACTTTTAGCAGACTAAAAAAATTAGCAATTTATTGAGGGGGTGTTCCACAAACAAAAAACAGTTTTTTTTAAAAACCGAGACAGGTCATTCTCTCACAATACATCACAAAAAAAACCGATCGTGAAAAACCAATTTATTCTAAAAACACCCTTAGCGGGACACCACTGAATTTAAAATATTGATGTGACAGGTTTGGCGAAGTTCGATGAGGATGGAGTTGCTGTTTTTGACGGAATTTGACTTTGGCAATGGATTTCGTATACCAATGTGAATGCTCTAATAATATTAGGAAAATAAAACTTAAAAGCCGCAGAAAAACAAACAAACAGACGATACGGTGCCTTAAGTAAGGTAAACAGACCGGTACCTTGACACGAAGTATAAAAATCTGAATCAGCTTCTTCCCAACCCAGCAAAAATGTGTCCGGCGACAGAGTGCCTGAAATTTTAGACAAATTGCAACGAAGAGAGAATTGCTCTGAAATTTGAATAATGTTGTGACACAGACAATATATATTTCAGCAAAAATGTGTTGGAAAACAGAGAAGATATGGTTGGTTGAGTCAAACTCAACTAACTCAATTTGAGAGAGTCTGGTACGGTTATAGCTAACTGAAATTACAGTTCTGCAAGCATTTGGGTTTCATTTGAATGGTAGGTTTTTTTTTCTGGGATCAGAATTTGAATGTTAGGTTCCAGAAAATAACCCAAGTCACCTACCAAAAGAGAATGACAGTTACAGATTCTTCCAAAGCATGTCTTTTTTGTGTTTCCAAATTAGGCAAAACTTTATGCAAAAAATAGTAATCTTTGTTTTTTTATACAACTTTAGATAATCTCCAGATGGAAGACAAAATACAATTCGAAAAGGTGAAGAACATTTAAAAACCATGTATAAAATTTTACATCTAATTGATCTCACTTGTATCAGCATGGACGTTGTTTGACCATGACCTTCATACCAAAAAATGTAGGCGGAGAAAGAATTTGACAGATATGAGTAGGTTTATGCATGAACAGAGTTGCTTGAGCCGAGCCGAGCTCCAATTTTAGGCTCATTTAGAAAATGTGTTCAGAAAGCTTAGACTCGGCTCACAAAAGCTTTGACTCTTTTATATTGACTTGGCTCATTTGAGGAGGCTCGGTAAGTAAATTACTCGGACTCGGCTCGTTTACAAACGAGCTCGAGCTCGAGTTTTTGGTTCGTTTATTAAACGAGCCGAGCTTGAATACTACAAAACTCAACTCAGATTGGCTCGTTTGCACCTTTAGATATAAGTTAAGAGACAGTAATCCCATGTCTGTGACACCATGTTAATGGTGTGGAAAGTTATTCAATGCCCCAAGCTCCTCCTCCACCACACAATTAAGTAGGACCCTAGACTACTAACCTCGCACGATTGTGTGGTAGAGGAGTGGCGTGAATCACCACGTGTTGGTAGACCGGCTCGGTTGTCCTCCTAGCCTGCCCATCCAAACCCATTTTTTTTAGTGTTTGGGATAAATACTTAGGCACATAGAGCTGGGTTGGGTTGAGCTTTTAAGCCCATAAATGAGTTGGGTTTGGAAAATTCTTTTGAAGCCTAGCGCGGCCCAATTATAATATGTAATATTCTTATTTTGATAGGATTACATTTAGTTGGGTATCTTGTGTGTGCTGTGCAGCACTCTGGGGCACACCTGGGGTCCCGTTTGATCTGAACAGTTTATTTTGTTTGTCTTGTCGATTATGTATACTACAAAAAAATTCATGTTGATCGGACATCGATAACCATTTGATCAATGATCATTTAACTTATAGTTTTGTGAAAAAAATCACTTGCGACGGTTTCTTTAACTTTTTCGTTTTTAGGAAAAATATAGTCTGAAAACATAATCACCAGATCAACTTGAATTTTTATGTCGTGTACATACTCAACGAGACGAACAAAATGAACGGTTCAAATAAAAAAATGGGACCTGAGGTGGGCCCCATAGCGTTGCACAACACAGTGAACACACACCCCTGACCCGTTCTAGTTGATTACAGTTTTTCTTTTTTAAAGTGGCGCATCTTCTCTTATTCAAAAGTAAGTTTTATCTGAAGAAGTGTGATTTTAAAGGAGAAATACCCAATAGAAATTTTTTATGTTAGAGCTTCATGGATGTTGGAGAGTTCCAACTTTTTGAGCACTTTAATTATTTTTTGGGGCGACAATCTAATTATTGGAGCTACATAGTTTTATGAGTTTGTTTTTAATAGTTTTGTGAGAACTTAGAAGTTAGAACTTTAACTTGCAATTGTGAATTCTAATTTGTGATTATTATGATTGATTAACTTATGTTTTTGATGCTACGCTTTGGATAAATAAATAGGTTCGTTAGACAGGTTTGAAAATAAAAATAAAAATTTGGAGAGGGCCTGGAAATATTAAATGAAGTCTGACTATTAATCGACTGTTTTGAACATGAACAAAGTTTCGTTATTATTTAGTATATACTCGACCCAAACACGGCTCAGCCTGGTATACGTGCACCCCTATGTAGCGGTGCCTAGGGGCACTGAGAATGACCTATCTTAATCAATAGAAATGCAAAAGATTTCTCGCTTTGTAACCTGATAGTTCTATCTTTTTAAATTTATGAAAAAAAACTATTGTGTGCTCCTGCGCACTGTCATGTAGTGCACCAATAGTCTATATAACCACATATTGATGTAAAAGCTATATGTATGGATTCCATATAAATGCATGTGTGTAATTCTAGAAAATATTTTGACGTTACAATAGCGGAGTTCCAAGACGATAACTACGGAATAATTTATTTCCTTATTTTGTTCGGGTATAGAAAGTTGTGCCGGTCCCCTACAATAATTGGTCCTGATTTGGAACACAACCCCATATTTTTTTTTTAATTTTAAAGCAAACACAACTTGTTTGGATATTTGTTCAGGATCAAACAAATATGGCATGAGAACAAAGGGTAAACCAAGTGATAAGATGCTTCTTTTACCATGATAAGGTCTTGAGTTCGAATCTCACCGTAAGGCCCCATCCCCTACCCCTTAGATTGTAGAGAAGGTTTCTTGTTTGTAAGCAAAAAAGAACAAAAAACAAATAAGGCATATCCATAACTTGGTGAATTTACGAGCAGCTAGCCACAGATGAATCGACACAAATCCTTTATGGCCCACGCCCCACGAGTAGGAGGAGGTCTGGGCTTCCGTCTGTTCTAGTTTTCATTGTTGGGCTAATATCAGCCCAGCACTAAATGTAATCGTTATCGTTAGTAGTAACCCAATATGGGCTGGTCTTTTTGTTTTTGTTTTGCTTTTTTGCCATAAGTTTGTATTAATGGTTAGCATTTAAATTACAACGCAAGTTGAATGTAACTCCATCTACTTGGACCCGAGACTTCACCTCCGGGCACTTAGGCCTTCCTCCCATGCCGCGAGGCCAATGGCCCGTTATCATAGAGAGTGGATGATAAGTTAGCCTGATTTTACCCCCCAGTTGCCGAATTAGGGCTCCGAGCCATGTAATGGGCTGGTCTCCACCCTCAGAATCTTAACCAAAATGGTGTACCTTTTACGGGCCTGATCCATTTTACCCGGGCAACCTAGTAAGGGCTTTGGGCCATGCAAACATCATGAATGGTGGGCATTCTCCACAAGGATTTTTTTAGCCCAACATTCTCAACAAGGTTACACATGCTTGGGAAAAATACGAAACAAATTCTCCTGAGCAAATAGAACAACGGGCTTGTAGCCCAATGGCATTTCTTGGTCTATGCCAGGGTTCGAGTCCCGTTGTGGACAATTGTGGTTCAGGGCTATATATGAACAGCCTTACTCCCTATGGTCTAACTTACTAACTATTCCTAATCCCAGCTGGTGCAAGATCAAGAACAAGATCAAAAAAATAAAAACAATAAAAGAATAGAACAGAAAAGATGGATTGTAGTGGCTGGGTCAAGGAGATGGAGTTTCTAGGAGGGATCTACTGGTCCTGTACTTTGTTGATTTTAATCTGCGGTTGTGTGACTTAAGTGAATTTGTTTTGATTTAATTTATAGAAGGAATAAAGGAGGTACATCGAGGGAGGATTAGGATTAGTTCTGTTTAATTAATAATTTATGGCTCCAATTTTGTTGAGCTATTTCTTTGGTCCAGTTCTAAACTTTAGGGCTGGGGTGTTGCAAACTTGCAATCAAGGTCTCACATGACTCCAGTTCGAAATTTCCAAGGTGATATGAATCTATATGGAGCCAGTTCTTACTAGGATCATCTCAACTTTAATTGAACCTTGCTAGGAGGCCGTGAAATTACTCCTCTAGAAATCAGTCGTGGTCTGCGCAAGTTGGCCCGAACGTCTCAAGTAATAAAAAAATGTAGTTTTTTAGCATTTGATATACTACTTACATCCCATAAAGGGAGGGAAAAAAAAAAAAAACACCAAGTTGTCATGTGATTCGTCATTAGAATCTTGGGTTGAAATTTGAAACCAAGTGCCATGCATGCACATGAGAAAATCAGTGGGGGTGGTCCTCTCCCTAAACAGAAAAAAACTTGCAAAATTCAAATTAGACCAGCCATTACAGTATTAATTATTGGGTTTTAATTAATTTTTGTCCCTCCTTAGCTACATGATCAAACCTATGATACAAATTTATTAGTCAAGGTCTTTGTAGCCCCACTTGATATAATCTATGGTCTTCTGCTTCTTAAATACGTTGTTTCTGTTTGCTGATTAGGTATCAAGAAGAAACAAGGAGGAACTTAAATAACTTGAACAAATCGAACTTGCCTTTTTCTTTTTTGGGCATATTTGAATTGGTATTCTTCCTTTTCATAAGCCCTTTACGGTCATGTTTTTGGGGCTGTTAAATAGAAGAAAAGAAAAGAAAATCTCATACTGTGGAAACTTTATATCCGTCGATCACAAAATTAATTAGCAATGAGTGAAGAGGTCCCGAATATTATTAAGTGATCACCCATTACATACCCAAGCAATGTGGGATTGTATTCCTTGACATCCCCCTCACGTGCATCCGCATTTGAGGTCTGTCACGTGTAGCTTCTTTTGGGTCTTATCATCGTGTAACCTTTTTGCTGGTCTGTTATCGTGTGGTGTGAATTGTGATATTATAAAATGTGGGTCGAATGGGCCCCGCTCATGATACATGTGGAAATTTTATATCCATCTCAAAATCAATTGGCAATGAGTGGAGAGGTCTCAAATGTTATTGAGTGATCACCCATTACATACCCAAGCAATGTGCGATTGTATTCCTCGACACATATGGAATTTGACTGTTTTGCAATGGCATATAATTTAGGCACATACGTCCGGACATTAAGTGAGACATATTTGTGTTCACAATCGTCCAATCAATGCATATAAAATTCCACGGGAGACAATATCCCCAAATTTCGTGGGATATGTTGTGCTCTTTGTACCTATACATTAACAAATGTTGCTTTGGCTGTTAAAAAAAAAGGCTGGGTATGAATTCTTCAACATTGGTTCTAATGACCCATATATGTCCGTACTACTATAATTTTCTACTAAACCCAACAATGAGGCTAATGATGTAATCTCTTACTCAAGATATATACTACTTAAATTTTAATTTTTTCTTATAGACAAAACTTTTTTCAACCTAGAATAGCTTTGTGCATCCGATTTGATCCCAACTGAAACCGATTAATCTACTAACTCTAAAATTACATGAATATGACTCCTTCCACTCTATTTCAATATGGACTCACTAGCCTAACGGGAGTAAGAAAAGAATTACAATTTAATTAAAAGGGATACACGTAAATGCATGTTATTGACATGAAGGTGCCGACAGAAAAAGGAAGCTCGGACTATGAAGCTTACAATCTTCTCCTTTGACACTTCCATGACAAAACACACTTACAAAGAAAAACCTATCTCCTACAACGAATGATGACCATTTGATAAATCTACACTACAACACTAAAACATCCAATAAATTAATTAAGCCATATGCTGAACTAGAACCAAACTGTCAATTAGAAGTTATTAAGTACTAAATAAAACATCAAAGGGAACACAAATGCTGAGGAAATAACACACAAAGAAAAACATTCCACTAAGAGCCCAAGCCAAACCAAAACAAATAACTTTGTGGGTTACCATGAAATTATCTCCGAGAAAAAAATAATGCCTTGTCCAAAAATAGATAGAAAAATATATTCAAAATAGACAATAAAAATGCGATTAAAAGTACAGGAAGAGTATCACATGCGACACACCTGTCTTATCGCTAACGTTAATAACCATGAACACATATCAAGACAAAAACATGAACAAATATTGCAAAAACACACCATAGAGACATCGGACCAAGAATGCGATGCACAATATGGCTGAATGATAAACTGTGTGAGTGAATCACCAAGATCATATCAAGCTCAACTCATTAAGTTTGTCGGTTTTCATGTATACTAAGAGTTTCAAGACAACCCCCCTTCAAGAAGTCAAACTGAGCTAGGTCCTCAATGTGGTTAACGAATGAGAAAGCAAAAGCTCCACCTAAAAAGAACCTTCCTCCTCATCCTTTGTTTGTTTGTTTTTATTTTATTTTTTTATTTATTAAGTTTTTATATAGCATCACAAAAAGTATTCTCTTTGACCTCAATGCCGTTTGACGTGAACGTTCAGACTTGGTGGAGCCGAATGGATCCGGTTACTAGGCAAGTGGTCCAATACTCATACCTTCAAAAGGTCTATCCACTTTTTGACGCATACGTTCAGACTGGATAGAGCCGAATGGATCCAGTTACTCACTAGCTTAAAAAAAAAAGAATTACTACGATTTAATAATAGGGTCATGCTATGCACCCGTTAATGGTACAAAAAGTACACTTTTGTGGGTCCCATTTGTACAAAAAAATACATTTTAAAAATACACTTGTACGTTAAAGTACACTTAAATATGTACTTTAAAGTACAAGTGTACTTTTAAATTGTACTTTTTTGTACTCTTAACGGGTGCACTATGACACCCGTTAGCATTTTCCTTAATAAAAAGGGATACACGTAAATATGTGTTATTGACATGAAAGTGCCAACCAGAAAAGGGAGCTTGGCCAATGAAGCTTACAGTATCAATACGTTTAACATGCAATCACAATAGCAGCGTAGCAATGTAGCATATGACCAATTTGCTATATGTGCATGGTCTCTCACTATGTAACGTGAAACAACTTGTAGCCTAGAGGCAATTACTACAATAGTTAATGCAGGTATCTGTCCCCTCCTTTGGCAATCAATTACGTAATATAATCATATCATTTTTATTAATTAAGTTGGCTGTAGCCCCACTTGTGATAATCATATATATGATCGACCACATGGTCTTATGTTATTTAAATATGCTGATTTCGTATCAAGAGTGTAATCAATGAGTCAATCAGTTTTCTAACGAATCTAACGACTGTGATCTTCTAAAAATGATACTTTATTTGTCTGTTGAAGAGAAATGTCAAAGCCTCTATTTAGAAATATATGGAGAGGAATCTGACATTATAATAATGAAAATAAAAATAAAAATAAAAATGTAAGTATGATTCAAGGTCCTATAATGACTTGAGATTAATTAAGTTGTGTAGAGCAGCCCGAGCTTAATGGGAAAAAAAATGATTTATATAGCTGACTCCAATTGATTGGGACATAAGGCTCGATTTGGTTTGGAAGAGTCCGAGAGCAGGGAGGAGCAAATTAACCTATTTTGGCTTCCGTTCATAGCTTTATGTTGTTGTATACTATAATTGTTTGCAAACGAATGCTCCGTTTGTTTTGGTAGAAAATAATTTCTAAATATTGTTTCTGTAGTGGGCCGAAAAATAACATTCAAAGGGGTCTCGGATCTCGAGCCAAGGTCCAAAGCTTAGGCACGGTTCTTGAGCCCATCAAATAAGAGACAAATATGATGGGCCGTCCGAGACAAACTGATGTGTCTCGGCCGGAATGAACTATGAACCGGACGAGTCATCCGAGACGGATCATTCCCGAGATGGCTCGGAGGGTTGATCCGAGATTTCGGTGACATCCTTCGTGATGTCATCCGAGGCAGTTAACGCTCATTACAAATTTGGGAAGGCACATGTGCATGCTACAGCTGTCCCTACGTCAGCATGACGATACCCGAAGCGGTTACGCTACGTGCCTAATTCTGATTGAAGGACGCGTGCATGCGATGATTACAGATCAGGCTCGCGACGCTCGATGACGTCATCCGAGCTAGAATGACTGATTTGCCCCTGTACTTGGGGAGCCTATAAATACGAAGCGAAGGAGCCCTAAAGGGGGAGACAACATTCTTCTCTCTCTACAACCACTCTCTCAATACACTTTTCTTCTCCGATCACTCACTAGATCGTCGGAGTGCCTTCATTGGCCACATTCCGGCCAGGTTGGGTGCTAACGGCGTGCGTTACGTGTGCAGGAGTCAATAGAGGATCATTCATTACCCATTTGTTGCTGACTCGGGTCAAGAATCGTTCAGGAAGCCCCGTTGGATTTTTGAGGACACCACAATTTCTTTGAACATGTTCAATAAGAGATATTTAATTATATTTTGAGGAAAACTAATCAAAACCTGAAAGTGGTTAATATCCTGAAATATATTTAATTATGTCATTAAAAAAATATAACAATTCATTAAAGTATATGTGAAATACGTATTGAAGTTTTAAGTTGTAAAATGCGTTATTTTTAGGGAAAATGACCAATAAGTGGTTTTTAAAAGTAAATATCCCAATTTCATGGTAAGGTTTTTGAAAATGACCAATAACATGACAAGGAAAAAAATAATTTCACATACATGATACCAACAAATTACATGCCTAAAATACCCTCTCATTTTTTAGGCCCTAACACACACTGATAAGCCCCCAATGTTGTATATATCCGGGGCTTATCTAACTCATTTTTCTCACTCGCACACGCGATTTCGCACTTTATTTGGTTGATATGCGTGTAGTGTCGTTTTTGTTAGTTACAGGTTAAACATGAGGAATGAGCGCGTTTTGTGCGCATTGAGATCCGTGCCGTGTTACCAAGGGTCACGTGCCCCATGGTTTGCCACCACCGGGCCTCAAGAGTCAAGAAATGAAGACTCGGCTAAGGCCCGGGAAGTCGAAGAGTCACAAAGCCAAGTGGCCGGGGGCTTGAAGCCGCGCTTCACGCTCACACAAAACTCCCGGTGTAATCCAAGAGTGAACGAGCACTCAAGTGACCAAGGAACACCACCCCCGAGGGTCGCACAACTCATTTAAGTGCTTTGGAGGAAGTCCGGAAGCACGCAATTCAAAGGGGGTGATCAAAGAAGCCAAATTCAAGTCCTGATTAATCCGGACCGATCCGGATTAAAGTGGACCGATCCAAATTTGAAGTAAAATTTCCAGACGATTCTGGACCGATCCGGATTAATCCGGATCGATCCAGATTTGCTCAAAGTTTTCCCAGACAATTCTGGACCGATCCGGAATAAAGTGGACCGGTCCAAAAACACCCGCCAACCACTTTTTGAGCACTTTATGCACTTACTACTTATGGAATGTTTTATGCTCTTGTGAGGACTTTTTGGATATTTTGTAGAGAGAGAAGGGAAAGACTATATGAGGCCTCTCTCCTCTCCTTCTCTCCCAAGAACTTACTCTTTCATTTTGTTAGTTAGTTTTTGCTCCTCCATTGGAGGATTTTGAAGCTTTATCTCTCTAGAACTCTCATGTAAGTTTACTTCTCCCGTTAATTTGTCGTTTATTAATGTTGTAGCTCGTACTTAGATTGTTCTATCTATCTAGTTTATTTTCGTTTTTGTTAAGTTTTTCATTTCCTTGTTTCTCTAGTTATTTCCCTTGAAAATCCTTGTTCTAATTCTTGTTAGTTAATTTCTCAAAGTATAAAGTGTTAGGCAAACCTATGATTAATCATAAAAATCAGTTTTTAGAGTTATTAAACATGTTTTTGGTTTTCTACAAATTCTTAGCCTTAATTTCTAGCATAATGAGCGAGTAGTTTAATAGGCTTAGTCATGGGGTGATTAGCACTCCATGACTTGGGATAAATCCATCCATCTCGTTCATTTAGTATACATCGCTTGTTTACCGAAAATTCGGGGATTCAATTTTATGTACCAAAGGTTGAGTTTGTTAATCTCTTTGATCACGCGTAGCCAAGAGCTTGACTACTTGGCACGTGTGATGCTTAGGGCGATGTCAACTTAATCGTTTGCCAAATGAACCGAAAACCCCTATTCTTTGTTAAACACATTTTTCTAGTAACGGTTTTAAACTCTAAATCTTCCGTTCGGGGGGCATTTAACGATGCTCCGAGCCGGTTATCAAAGAGAGGATGGATTAATCCGAGTCATGGTAGTTAAATCCCCTAGACTACGCCTTAGTTTAATTTGTCATTTTTAATCTTCCGAGTCGTTCTCGAAGTTAAGAGAATTCCACCAAACAAAATCACAAAAGCCAAGTTTGCCGCTTTAAGGCTAAAAACTTCATTCGCAAGTCAACTCTCACGCCGGGTGCGTTCGGTCCCTGTGGATTCGACCCGGTCTTACCGGTTATTATGCTACCGCCGACCTAGCCCTACGCTTGGGGCGACACCATCTACGACACAATCCAAGGTCTCATAATTTAAATCATTTAATAAAAAAAATTAATATAAATAGAAAAGATCTCATAAAATAAGCAGCGGAAATAACATAATTGTCTTAGTTCGATTACATCAATAACATAGTACTTTGTTGGGAAATTAGATCATAGTTTTCCAACACAAAAATAAGGGAGATTGGCTCTACAGGTTAAGGTTGAGATCTTGATCCCAATGCTCCTCTTGAGCCTGATCCGCTGGAATGCCTTCTGTTCCAAAATAAGCGTCGCCCTCAACACCTACACCTCCTGTTTGATCACAATCTGACATAATACGTCCGAGTCGCAAAGCAACATCATGGTATTATGCCAGGGTCACACGAAGTATACCACCGTGAGCGATAAATCACTCAATAGCTAACTCTTACCCCAACCCTTACATTACATACAAGAACAACATATATAATTAAAGAGCAGTACGCAAAAGAGTAAACACATAACTGATTTCATTACTAGCCATTAACTTACATTTTCATCTAAGTTCTCAACCTAGAGAACTTTCCTCCCAATTAACCACTAAGTCTATGGCCATTTCGTGATTCAACTCCTCCTTGCTTGCCCTGACCGGGAGCCCAGATGAAAAAACCTAAGTTATTTACTTAGTCGAATTCATCAAACGCCTCACAAGGATGAATTTCCCAGGGACTAACCGTACCACTGGGCCCTCGAGGAACTAACCGTAACCTCGGGAGTATATAGCCGTAACCCGGTCTATAATACAAATCACTCATATATCACCAGATAATTCAGTATGGAGTAATCACAAAATGCCACAACTTAGGGTTCCGAATCTTCGTCAATCCATCTCCAAAATCACTGGCTGACTGCCATCCATCTCAAAATCACTGGCTGACTGCCATCCATCACAACATATGTCATCCGAAAATCTTATTTAATTTTCCCATTAACTTAACGTCTATGTGAATTCTATACTCGAACACCAAACCCGAGAACCTATTTGTCCGATCTAACAATCAACACTTCATTAATGAAAATAACAGAATAATCAAAGAAAAATGACAACAATAAATTCAGGGTAACACAATTCACATAAAAATTTAAGAAGAATAAATACATGTTAGAATGCAAAACTAATCATACAGAAATGATCATGATAGCATACATCTTTGAGGGGGGTGTTAGTGTAATATAGATACTTAGAACCACAGGGTCTATGTTTAAACTTGACAAAGTCTAACATATAGGTTTGGTTAAAAAAAAACTTAAACTCTTTATTATTTCTTTCAAATTCTAAATGAGGATTTTCCAACTTTACAGAAATAATAATTTCCTATTTTAGGAAAGTCTAACACTCTGAATTTAGCTATTATTCTAGACTTAGAAAAAAAAAATTTATATTTGGTCTCAAAGCATTTATACCAAATAAAGTCTAAAAGAACTTGTAACGGTTGTCGAGAAATTTATAAAACCCTAAGATCTTAAAAAGTCTTATTAGCTCTAGAACCATTGTAAGGAAAATTTAAACAATACTTTTCTTTCACAAAAACTAGGTTAAAGTTATGTATGAAACTTATACTTGAATTTATAAAATTCAACCTACATTTTATCATTATAGTAGGTAAAATTATGAGAGGGGTTTTGTTACTATATATATTATACATTTGGGACTTCAAAAAGAAAAATGATTAAAACTTTAATACTTGGGCAAAATTCTAAATCACAAATTCTATATGAATAATACTGGGCTATTAGATACATAACAGTGGTTAGTTAAGTTTTGCTATAGATTATAGATTTTTGTGTAAGGTAAAAATATATACTTAACTAGTTACTAGATTAAACATATTAATTACATAGATTATCAAATCTTGATTTTTAAATCAATTTGAACGTGTTGGTGTTAATAAAATTTCAGTAGTGCACCAATAGAACACAATTAAATAATCAACACACAACATGAGAATAATATTAGCTAGAACAAATGTTTTCTACAATGGAATTAACACATACAACCGTGAGGTCTCGGAACAAGGGGTACAAATTTTGGTTTCAACGTTTAACACGCAAATCATGCAAACCAAAGGGGTTAGAGTGTAATAACCAAGATAGCATTCAATTCATTACTGGGTATCACTTTGCATGCCATCAGTTTGCTCGAGCAGTTTCGGAAAAACAGGGTATGTACAGGTTCGGCCTATTTTGATGCATGGGCCTCATTTTGTTTCACTTCTAAACAATAAAAACAACTAATACGCATCATAATATACTTAGGGGAAGTGGGTAAAAATTAATCTACCTTTCCTCCGAAGTCTTAGCGTGAAAAGAGATTTTTGGCGAAAAAAAATGTAAACGGAGAAGATGACCGGAGAGAAGGCCACGGGGTGGCGTTGAGGTGAATGGTTGGAGCTTGGTGGTGTACGATAATGTAGGTGAAGGTTCGAAATTCAGATTTGTAGGGTGGAGTGGTGTGTGTGTGAAACCCACTTGATTTTCTCACTCCTAAAACTCCATTAAAATGGTTGAAGCTTCTCTCTCTCTCTCTCTCCTATCTCTTCTATATTTGCAGCAGAACAATGTGTGGTTGAGTGTATTTTCGGAGTGAAAGAGGGGGAGATAAAAGGGCGTGGGTTTTGGGCATAAACCCAATGGATTTAGAGCAATAAAACACCCAATGGTTAGAGGAAACTTATTAGGAGAGGTGTGCAATTGTTATTGGCTGATTTTGAATCAAATGCCTAAAATAGTCAGGCAAGGAAAGACGTGGGTGATGGCTGATAGACTTTGGGCTTGATGGGTTTAGTTTCATTGTGACCAAGTTTGGGAGAATCTAGTTTGGGTAAAGGGTTAATGCTTTCATGTGTAAGTATATTTATATGTAGTCACAAAATGAAATAATTATATTAGTTTAAATATATAAAATGCCAAGTTTTTATTAAACCGAATATATTTTTGTAAAAAGAATAACCGGACTGTTACAGCCCATCCTCTTAAAATAATTTCGTCCGCGAAATTTGCTAATCAAAATATCTCAGAATATAATATTATGTAAAAAAATTTATTATTATTATTATTTTATAAATTCTATTTTACGAAAATGCGGGCTGTTACACAAGGGCTCAATTTTTCTATCCTCACCAATATGTGCTTCAATTTTTCTATCAATTTTTTCTATCCTTTTGGTCTGTCCGGAAAAGGAGAAAGCTTGAACTAACACTGCTCGGTCTTGTTCGGTGGAGAGATTGCAGGAGTGAAGTACTTCGATTTTGTTTATCTCATAACTCCACCAATATATCTATGACGAAAGCACACAAAATCATTCAGTCTACAATCATCACCTGGTAAAGGTCCCCATATGTATCTTTGGATGTTTAGACTTTATCAATAATGCTAGCGGTACAGACTTGAGGGACAGATGATGTACAGATCTGAGTTGGCAAGGTGACGTGGACAAGCTGACTGGGCTACTCTCTTTCTCTCTCTCGGTGGCAGACCCGATTGGGCGAAAAATTCAAATTTTGGGGAAAAAAAAGGGCGCACTCATTCTTTAAGAGGAAAACCCTCCTTTGCTATCATTTTCTCTCTCCACGTCTCTATAACCTTCTCTCTCTCTGTCTCACCCCATCACCACCACCACCGACGACGGCAGCCCATAAAAAAACAACCAGCTTGGTCATCCTCAGTCCACTACCGAGCACTGCCGACGCTACTGACCGCCATGGACCCCATAAACCACTACCCAGCGACCACCACCCACCGGGCCACCGCCACCGACCACCGCTACTGATGATTTTGGTGGATCTAACTTCTGATTCTGGCGTCTCAGCCTTTTGGACATGTGTCCATGAGGACGAGCTCCATCATCATCCGTCCACTACAGCAACAAATTTTTTTTTTTTTTTTTAATTTGATTTTACCGTGAGCATGTTGTAAACGAAATCTCTACAAATACGTAGGAGTGGAAGATCAGGACTCAGGAGCATGGGGGTTAGCGAGATATTTGCTCATTTTCATTTTAATTTGAAAGGAAAAAATAAGATCGAAGGAAAAGACTTGACATGGACATAAATTGGGATGAATCTGTTCTTGCCATTGTTATTTGTCATGGATTTTGCCCATTTGAAAAGCTTAGGATTTTCTAATATCAGGTTTGTACTACTGTGAATGTAACATGGTTGATGGTTGAAAAGGATTGGAAATAGTTTGATTGGCATGGTGACTTGGGAAAACTTTCAACGTCCCCAAAAATTCCGATCTACATTTTATCTGCTAGGTTTGAAGTTACAGGCCCAACCATGGGATATGGAAGATCTACTAACAAGATTATAAAACTTTCAATTCCAGAACCAATGGACACCAAAGGAAGCATGGTTCCTCCATCAATTTAACAGTCTAAATGATCCAAAATCCATTGACTTCTCAGCGACAATTAAAAGTTAATTCAAAATGGGTTGTCTGAACTTTGCCTTTCCCACCCTTGTTGTCAAAGCCACCGCTGTCAATCGTCGCTGATTTTTTTAGCGGCTGTCGCCGTTGTTATTGGTGGTGGGTTTGAGTTTGCGGGTAAGAAATGAGCAGAGATATCAGGGGTGGAGGAGGAGAAGGAAGAAGAGGGGGTTTCTCCTTTTGATCAGAGTTGGGCGGCGTGGCGGTGAGCGTCGGTAATGGCGGTGGTGGTGAGACGGAGAGAGAGAAGCTTAGATTGGGTAGAGAAAACGATAGCAAATGGTTTTAATTGATGCTCTCAAAGAATGAGTGGGCCCAATTTTGATTTCTCAAAATTTGAATTTTCCGCCCAATCGGGTCTGCCACAGAGAGAGAGAAAGAGAGTAGCCCAGTCAGCTTGTCCACGTCACCTTGCCAACTCAGATCTGTACATCATCTGTCCCTCAGGTCTGTACCGCTAGCATTATTGAGACTCTATTTCTTCATTCACAGAAGTCAATTGCGATCTTCAAGCCATTGTTTGAGCCATGAGAATACTCTTCTTCCATCCAAATCCATCCATTCGGCCCACCGGTCTTTGTGTTTACATCAGGTACGTGCTACGAGCCTTGTCGATTTGCTTTAGGTTCTCGGTGTCAACGATTGGCATCGCCATCGGGATTTCTCAAAAATCGGATGAAAAACTTTTTGGTAAGCGGAGACGACCAACGATTTGACTGGATTGGTGATTCTCACCGTGAAGCTTTGGAAGGAGTGAAGTACTAAACCCAGAATGAAGAGGAGAGAGAGTACGACAGTCAGTAGCACGGGGTGTTCTTCTTCGATCGTCTTCTTTTGGTTCTTCTGGTTCGTCTCCTTTTTGGGGAAGGAAATAACGGGGTTAGGTTTGATTTTAGGGGGAAATACAGAGGGTATTTTGGGTCTTGTGTGTTAAAAATATCATGTATCTGTCCTTTCTCTTTTCCTTACCATGCCTTAGGAATTTTCCAAACCATGACCACCTTTTAGTCATTATTTGCTCCTAGTACCATGTTTTGGTCATTTCCCCTTATTTTTACCATAACTGACACCACCACTCATCACCACCTAGTGCCTATTCGCTGGCTTGACCCTTATGTATATGTTTCCTTTTTAGCATTAATTTTTAGCACAAAGAACAAAGCGCTAGGCTGCTAGCCCCAAAAGCTGCATGCACATGGGTAACAACTTGCTAAAGATTTTTGATTACTTAGACCAGAGGCATTACACCAATTCTAATACAGGTATATATCTGTCCCTCCTTTGGTAATCAACTCCTGCAAATAACAAGACTTCTGGTTATGCCAGCTAAGTAGAATGTTTCTTTTTGTTCATCGGTATCAAGAACACATGGGAATGCGTTAATTAGTGTCAACAAATCTGTCTTTGATCTTCTCTGCATCATATTAAATATATCATCAAGTACTTTAATTTGGTTTAAAGAAAACTCAAGCAATAATGCACGGGAGCACCTAATTTTTTTATCTGAATATTATACAACTTTTCGTAGGGATAGAATGAATACAGGGCTCATTTGGCAAAAAAACTTAATCCGGATTATTGGTTTTTTCGTTGTCTTTATTCAAATCTTTTTTAGCATTTGTTAGTTTTGCGTCAAGATTTTGTGGTTTCTTGATTCCTCTCGACGAGACGAATGTAACGAGTATAAAATTATGGTCAAAACTCAATATTTTTTAATAAAGCCAAAAAACCGGATTAAATTATTTTCTCATGCAAAGAAATGTCAAAGGCCTATTATTCGAGACAATTAGAAAATCCGAAATAAAACATCCTAGTGGATTCTGTTTTTTGCTTTATGGCCACGGAACAAGGAAAGCTGTCCTTGCTTCCATATAGAGCTTTTACTAGCTAGGTTGAATATACGTTTGACACTAAAGAAAATAAACTGTAACAAATCAGAAAGGGGAAAGGAGAAAAATAAAAATAAACTAACTAGGGCTGTCCAGCGGATTATCCGATCCGCTCAATCCGCCAAATCCGTCCAATCCGATCCGTCCGTTGACCCATTCGTGAATGTTCGGTTCGGTTTCGGATTGAGAATTTCTTATCTGGCGGTTCCGGATCCGGATCGGATCGGATCCGCTCGATCCGCTCAATAATCCTTCTTAATTTGTCAAATCCGCCCGATCCGATCCGATCCGTGAATGTTCGGTTCGGTTCCGGATCTTAAAAACCATAATCCGCTCTGAGCGGATCGGATCAGATTCGGAACCGATCCGTCTGGATCCGATCCGTGGACACCCCTAAAACTAATGACTGGCTCAAGCACATGGAAAGAGATCAACAAAAAAAAATTTACAACAAAATACAAAGGTTAAAAAAGATCATAAACACGAGGCATCACAACGGCGCAGAAACAAGCCAACAAAGCACCCCCACGCTTATCAATGATCATATGCCGCCAAGATCCGAAAAGAAAATAACAACCCCCTAAGGCTGACAAGATGCCAACAAAGCACCCACACGCAAACTAATGATCATATGTTGCCATGATCCGAAACGAAAATAACAACCACCCAAGGCTGACAAGATACCAACCAAGACCGAGAATTACTCTCACCCATCCACAGAGAAAACAACCAACCAAACAACAATCACCCATCTAAAAAAAAACACTACACCCAAAAGCCCGCAGACAGAGGATTAATCATCGTGCTATGGAGTTTGAATATCAGCTCTTTCATCATCCTCACCTAATTATAAATTTGCTTAAAACTTTATCATCTTCTCCCATATATAATGACACCAATTATCTTATTTATTAACCAAACTGTCTTAGCCTCATGTAAACGAATAATATTTATGTAAATGCTTTCAGACGATAAAGCAACTGCAGCAATTACTGAAGAGAAATTAACTTTTTTTTTTTTTTTTTGTAGATTGAGTGATCAGGTGGAGTACTTTAGACAAATTAACTTATTTTATAAGCAAGGGGTTATCTTCACGTTAGTGAATTGCTTTGATTTCTAGCTATAATATTTAATACACAAATTCTTCTTGATAAGAGAAAGAAGAAAAGTAAACAAACTGAAGGAAACTTGCAAAAAGTTCGAAAAGAGATAAATCAATCAAAAGATCTGTCCGTTTTAATTGTTTTTCTGTTTAGAACTTTATTATTTTCGGTCATAATTTTTTTACCTTTTAAACTTCTTTCATCAAAATATATTACACACTACAAAATTAACAAAAGTCAAAGGACGCCTAAATCCATTAAAAATATGCAATAATCTAAAGTCAAACTGATTCCCTGTCGCGTGATAAGCTAGCCCTATGTTGCGTAATATTTGGGACGCCGGATACTGAATGAATTTTAAGAAAAGTTAAATAATTATATGCCGGGTATGCATATTCTGAACCACATATATTCTAAGGCTTGTTGAGAAAAATATTTTGTAAAAAGTTTATTACTTATATTTTTTTAAAATTGAGTTGATTTTTTACAACGCTTTTCGAATAATTATTTTAAAATATTGGACGGCATGGATTATTTGTGTTCAATTCCGAAGTGTGTCCCATACAACCATCCCTAACCTATGTGAGATAGAGGAGCAGAAGGATGAAAATTTGTTGGCCACAACGATGCTGTCTGCAGCGTATAGCGAGTGTTCCTCGCTACAGGACCCTGCTCCCAATAGTTAAGTTACGGACCTCCCCTTCCTATCCACTTTCCAGACCAAATTTCGACGATCCGAACCGTTAGATGTGTTTAAAAGGTGTTTTCAAGGTCCAACGCGAAGATTTGGCAAAAAAAAAAATACCCGGAAGGGCTTGATCGGAGCAGTTTTTCACAAAAACGCTAATATTAAACACATCTAACGGTTCGGATCGTCGAAATTTGGTCTGGAAAGTGGAGGTCCGTAACTTAAGAGGGTGCGGGAGTTTGGACTTGAAGTTTATTGTATATATATATATATATCAATTAAAATGGCCGCCAAACAAACACCCTGAATCGTCTCAATTCGATATATCCCTAAGAATTAGGCACAAAACTTACAAATTAATCATATTTTTTTTAAAAAAAAATAACCAATTGTTGTTCGGTTCTCTCTTTGTTTTGTTTCTATTCTACTGAAGTACCATTTTTTTTTCTATTAAAGAAAAACAATATCACAGTTCACATTATCCACTACTTGTTATTGAAAGAATATGTTAAATACCTTTATTCAAAAAAATTCCATACATTAAAGTTCCTCCTTTTCTCTTTCCTACTTGCTTTATTCTAAAAGTTCTTTTCGTGACCGTGCATTATTTATTATTATTTTTTTCCCCTTCTCCTTCCGACTCCTGCTTGTGGGAGTTGAAAGTGAACGAATTGAGAAATGAATGAAAAGTACAAGGGTGCTTTGGTCACACAAATATATAAGTTCTTCTCTTACTCCTGTTTACTGGTTCTTTTACTTCTTTGTGATAAAATAATCGTGTGCGAGCGTGCCAGAGAGAGTTTCAATCTCCTCCCTCAAATTAACTTTGGAAAAAACCAAGTCTAATCAGGCGATTGTGTTTTATTGGTTCAATTACCTCAATTAAGAGGATTTTTCTTTATAAGTGAAGAAATGCAAACCAATAACTCAGGAAATTAAAGAAACAATAAAGAAACAAGGTACTTCGATTGATAAATCAAAGATAAACTTACTTCGAAATTGTCTTCAACTTCAAATACAAATGTAACAGAACTTCGAACTGGTGATTGTTATAAAAACAACCGAGAATGGGTGATTGTTATGTAAACAATCGAGAATAATCCTAACTATTTCCTAATCTACTTCGAACTGAGTTCGAAATCCTAAAACTACTTGCCAATGAACAAACCAAGCATCATTTTTTGATAGCTGTTTGTTGAAGATTTGTTCGGGGTTTTTTACTCTTCAATTTCTTCTATTTATAGATGCTGCTTGTAGTTTGAACTTCCCGCTCAATGAATTTGAACTTGGCTTGCTTTGAACTCTAACTTCTGCTCTTTGAGTTGGCAGTTTCTTTCTTTCCCCACGTCTGAATTTGAATTCTTCAGATTCTTCCTCCTGAAGTTTTGATTTGAAATCTGCATAACTGCTCAACTAATCCAAATGATTACACGTTTAAAAGAATAACTGCTTTTGAGAAGTACTCCACGTACTCTAACTGTCAACTATCCCATTTTATAGATCTATATGTGGAGTTTATGTGTCTAGCAATAAATATCGTGGCTTCGAAGTCAGTTTCTATTTCGTCCTTGACTTGTAACTGCCAATAACTGCTAATTTGAATTGAGGAATAATACGACACCGTATTAACTCAATTTTAATTCAATGATCCAGTGTATCTCTATTGACAAGTAATTGCCAACGTTTGGCATTTCTGATTACGTGTCAATCAATTATTGGATTTGCTAATTTTATATGTAAACATACCCCCCACATTAACATCGTTGTTCAAAGGATTTGAATGAGTGTTGATGTGCCTTTAGCCGCTTCGAATTTCTTTAATTAAATCATGGCTAACATTCCCAATACCAAAAAATGTCTTCGAAAACTTAGTTCTCTTTATGGCTTAATTTTACACCTTTCAGTGCTTTTTGAAGCGATAAAAAATGTTTTTAAACCAGTCCGAACTCATAAAAATGTGTTTTTATAGTATTAAACCAATAAAATGGTTTTAGAAACATGATGATTTTGAAATAATTAAAGTAAAAACACCATTTCAAAAATGCAAACTTGGGCTCAATAATGATTTAGGCCAATTACCATTAATAAACACCTGACCCGAAACAACGCACTGTTTCATCGCAACGTATAAATCTAGGGTTTAGAATTTTCGCTGTACGCTCAAAATTTTCAAAACACTTTGCTCTTTTGCTTTCTCTCTTGTACTTCTGCAACCATGGCTTCTAAAACTTCAAACCCAATAGGCACTTCTTCCTTTGCCCTAAGAAAATTAGTTCATGAAGCCAAATCGAAACCCACGGATGAATCCTTACATGATCAAACCTTCATCGTGAACCCTAATAAGGTCGATACTCATATCCTAGGCCCTGCATTCTTTGATCTTCCTCTCAAATTTACGCCATGTTACCCGATTTTAGAAGAAAGTCAGCTCATCAAAGATCAAGCATTAAATTTTGTAGAATGGTCTACTAAGAATTTTGTATGCTGGCCTGTTCAAGATAAAGACTGGGGTAAGTGGACCGAACACATGCTGAAGTATAAGAAAACAGAATTGGAGCAAATTGGGCTTTGGCATCTCATCACATTGCTTCGATATGATATTCAACAAAACCCTGCTCTCATACATGCTGCCCTAGCTTTTCGGGATTCATCATTCAATTATTTCCGTTTCAATTGTGGGATGATGGGACCCACAGTTTTAGATGTGTCATTTCTGACTGGACTTCCCCCATTTGGCCCAATGTTTGATATTTCCAAATCCGTCGAAGTTCCGCCATTGAAAGACATGAAAACCTCTGGTTCGTATGCATCGTATGGGAGCTTTTTCCGTTCTGAGGCAAAATTCGAAGACTCAGTGTCTGACCAGGAATTCTTTGCATATCTTTTATATACTTTATGCAAAATGGTCTTCTGTCACAGTGGCAAGAAAATTATGCACGAATTCGCCCCTTTGGCATATTGCCTCACTAAAGGTGAGAAATTTGATTTGGCCTCATATTTCTTGGGTTATGTCTACAAAATAGGGTCTGACAGTCAATCGAAACCACTCATGTATAACATAGGAGGCCCTCTTTGGTTCTTACAACTTTGGATTGTGGCATATTTTCCTGTTTTCAAAGTTGCCATTTCAGAGCCTGTTAATGTCTATGGGGACAAATTTAAAGTTTTGGCTTCCAATCCTTTGTCACTGATTGGGTATCTTCAATATTTCTTCCAAATGAGGGAAGATAAGGAAGAAGCTGAATTTCGCCCTTTCACAGACTGGAGTATTGGGCCCTCCTGGATTAAGGACATGATGGAGAATAGAGATTCGAAGTCCTTCGCTGATGCTTGGGGAAGCATTCTTTTACCAAGGGAAATCTTTATAGGGGGAATCATTGGTGGTTGTAAACAGACTCATGCTGAAACATATTGTCCCGCCCAATTTGCTAGACAGTTTGGAATGGTGCAAGCCATACCATGTCCTTTTCCTGGAAACACTAATGTTCCTCTTTATGATAGGAAAAAGGTTGATAAGAATCACCTTTCACGCCTTAATGTCGAATTTAGGAGACTCAGGAAGGCTTTCATACCTTTGGAATTTGCTATTGACAGTCCCATTTTCACTGGGTTCTCACAATGGTGGCACAATCTTATTGAACTACACAACCAGATCTTTTCTTTGTTCAAAGATTTGCAAGCCATATTGATGCCCCGCTATAATTGGAGGTGAAACCCAATCCAATTCTCTTTCAATATCAGATGATGGTTTTGGTGTTCAGAAGAAAAACAAAACCAACAAAGAAGAAGAGAAGGAAACATCAGAAGTGCAATCTTCTGCTTTGGTGTCTGTTGCTTTGAATGTTAAGCCTCTTCAATCTGTACCCCAGATGATGACTAGATCTCAAAGACATAGCACTACTCCTTCTTCCCCATCAGGTGATTCTTAATTCTTTAAAGCCTATACAGACCTTCTAACTCTTTTGATACAAGATAATTTATCTCTATCTTTCTTTCAAATAGGTAATAAAAGAAAAGGGGACATCGAACAAGAGACAAGTCATGATAAAGCAAAATTTACTAAAGTCTATGAGGCTTCGAAAAGAAGAAAGAAGATACTGATAGAAGAACCCGAAGAAGAGGAAGCGAAGAAGATGTTCCAATAGGCCAATTTGTAAAAGGCAAGCATTTTAATCTCACTTTTACCATGGTCCTTGAATTCTTCTTTCATATTTTCTGATTTTTAATCATTATATCTCAGTGAAGAAGGCAACGTCTGGACACATTAAAGCTTCAAGTCCGACATCGATACTGATGTGATGCATGATACTACCTTCACCGCCATGGGAACAATTACTAAAGGAAAATCCTTAAGTTTCCCCACAAGTAATAATACAAGACATGTCTCCTCCTCATTATCGTACTATTGCAAGAGCTTTAGTTTCGTAAAGTGTTCGAAAAGGACAAATGAAGAACCAATATCAAATGTTGTTGATCTTGCTGCAGGTTCTTCGACTCCTGAAATGATAACTAAAGAAAATATTCCTGAAGAGCCTCTTGACAAAGAGCTTTTACAGGAATATGTTTCCTTAAATGCAGAAGTGTCAGATCAAGATCAGCTAAATCACTCTATTTCGAAGATGAATTCTGAAAATCTTTCAGACATTGAGACTGCAAAGACTACTGAGGCTGACATTTATATTCAACATGTTGATATTTCTGTCCCAAAGGATGACAGAAGTTTATTTCCTGAGATTGCTCTTAATACCTCTACTATCAAAACTTCTGAACCTGTTGAAGTGGTGGTTGGAAAAGCTATTCTTGATCAATCTCCAAGAATTAACATTCCTGTACAACAAACCCCTCTAGAGCAAACCCATCCAATTGAGGTATTGTGTCTAATAATATTTAGACATTAAAGCTTCCTTCTTATTAAATTTACTTATGTCTATGTATTTTCTTTTGTCAGAAAACTGATGCTTCTGCTAGCACAACTGTTGGTGATCTCTCTTCATTAGAGCAATTCAAACTAAGAGTGAATGATTTCTGTCAGAGAATCACTAATTCCAAAGCTCCAATTATTTCTCCGGAGTCTCCTATTATCCAACTCAAAACTCAACATAGTTCTTCTCTTCCTGAGTTGGTCAAGCCTACTTTTACTCCTGGAGAGATTCAAGAATTGAAGGAAATCCTCCAACAATTTTTAATATTGGACTTTGAGAAATTGGCTGAAGGAGATTTGAAGGTGCAGTTCGAAACTTGCTGTCAAGCAGCTTGGGTGTTAAAACCTGATGCTCATGACCTACATAAACAACTCTTGACTAAGGTCTCCGAATTTCAAATAAAAGCCTTTCAACTTTGTGAAGTTCAAGAGAGACATTTACAAAGGCAGACTTTGAAGGCAGCATTGTCAAGCGTAGGGGATAAAGCACAAAGTGTAATCTCTTCCTATGATCAAGATGCTATCAAGTTACATCAATTGAAGGAGGAAGAGACTTACTTAGAGGAAGCCTTGCTTAAGGTTAAAAGGGGAAATTTCTCAAACAACTACCCACATGCAAGCTTCTCTGAACAAAGCTTCTTCTTATGTTGTAAACATAAGAGACCTTAAAAGTCAATTGCAGCGAACTACTGATCAAGAAGAAATTTATAACTTTGTTTGTACCAGAGGTGCTCATGCATTGAGTGACCTAAAAGATACAATTGTACAATCCTTTGATCAATGAATGAAATGTTTGTGATATTCCAATTTCATGATTTGTTTGAACTGTTTTGAAATGCTGATCTCATCAATTGAATTATGAGTCTCAACTATATAACTTGCTTGTTGTTATGACTTATCTTGAACAGCTCAAGCAATGGAGGATACACTGCTCTTTAAATTTTATCTTCTACTAAAGGATTCCCAAATGGTTGGGACATAAGCTTTTAAATATCTTCCATTAATTTTTCTTCTATGAACATAACCATTCAAATCTTTCAAATGGTATGCCCCTCTTTTAAGAACTCTATGGATTTGGAAAGGTCCTTCCCAATTTGGAGCCTATTTTCCAAGTCCCTGCTTTCTTTCCTTGATAGGCAACACAACTTTCCAGACTAAATCACCTATATCGAAGCTTCGAATAGCCACTTTTTTATTATAACTTCTGGCTACCCTCAATTTCTGTAATAAAATTTGATTCAGAGCTTTAATTCTTTCCTCATCTATTTCTTCAAGCTCCATGTGCATTGCTTGGTGGTATGCTCCCATGTTTAGGTCGTTTTGAGAAGCAACTCTCTGTGACCTCACCACAATCTCCATAGGCAAAACAGCATCATGTCCATAAGTTAGAGCAAAAGGAGTAGTTCCTATACTGGTCCTTTTGGTGGTTCGATATGCCCATAACACATTTAAAAGTAAGCTTGGCCATTCTTCTGGATTTTTATCAACCATTCTTTGAATACCTCTTTTGATAATCTTATTGGTTGATTCTGCTTGGCCATTTGATTGAGCATAATAAGGAGTAGAATTAATTAAAGAAACTCCATGGGTAGCTGCAAAAGACTTTACTGCTCTTCCTTCAAAAATGGACCCATTATCTACTGTTATAGTTTCTGGAGATCCAAATCTATAAATAATTCCTTTGATAAATTCCATGACTTGTTCTTGAGACACGCTCTCAAAGGCTTGAGCTTCAACCCACTTAGTAAAGTAATCAGTGGCTACTAAAATGAATCTATCTCCTTTTCTAGAAGCAGGATAAATCATACCAATCATATCCATTGCCCATCCTCTGAATGGCCAAGGTTTAACTACGTATTGTAATTCAGTAATTGGCAATCGTTTAAGAGGCCCTGTCTTTTGACAAGCTTGGCAACCCTTTGCATAATCAATACAATCCTTAAGAATAGAAAGCCAATAATATTCATACCTTCAATCACCATCTCATCTTAATTCCCGCTGATGAGCACCACAGTATACCTTCATGGACTTCGCCATAATTTTAAATGCATCAACTTTGTTCAAGCATTTGAGTAAAAGTCCATCTCGCTCCTCTTTTGAACAATTCTCCATTATACATGATATAATTAATGATCTTAGTCTTGTTGCTCTATCTCTTTTAGCATCGTTTTGTTAAATAATCAATCAATGATTGTCTCCAAATATTCGAACTGTGGAGTGGTGATTTCACACACATCGAAATCGTATACCTATCTTTAAGCATTGGTAAATACTTCCTTAAAGTCAATTGACAAAATTCTCTCGCTTTCATCAATGATACATTTAAATCCCGATGCTCTTTGAGCTACCGTGATCCGCTTCTCCATTAAAGAATCTTGGAACGTAAGTAAAAGTAATCATATGAAATTGCTCAATTAATAACTTCACATATTGGTGATAAGGTTTTAAACCACTACTATGGCAACCAAACTCTCCATTCACCTGGTTTATAACTAATTGAGAATCTCCAAACACCTCAATTATGTCAACTTTTAAAATAAGCAAAAGCTCTAACCCCATAATTAAGGCTTCATATTCTCGCTTGGTTGTTTGTACATTCTCCTTCATTTATCCAAATCCAAATTTGGTTTTCAAGCCTTGTGGAGATTCCAATACAATCCCAATCCCAGCCATTTGAGATGTTTTCGAACCATCGAACCACATTTTCCATGGCTTTATTGTCACTGTATCAACATCTGCTATTTCAGGAGTCTCAATTCCGTTTGGATGATCAGCCAAGAAATTAGCCAAAGCTTGTCCTTTAATTGATTTCTGAGGAACATACTCTAGGTTAAATTCAATTAAGGACACAATCCATTTCCACCCGCCACTAAGTACAAAGTTGAGACAACATATACTTCATAACATCACTCCTGGGAAATTACATAGGTTACTCTAGGCATCATATAGTACCTGAGTTTCTTCGAAGCAAAAAACAAAGTTAAACATAATTTTTCTACTGCAGAATATCTACTTTCACAATCATTAAGAAACCTACTTAAATAGTAGATAGCTTGTTCTTTTCCTTCTTCATTGTCTTGAGCCAACAGAACTCCTACTGAGTCATAATTTGCCGCTAGGTACAACTTGACAGGCCTTCCTTTTGAAGGTGGAACAAGCACTGGTGGATTGATCAGATACTCCTTGATGGCCTTGAAAGCATCATCATGCTCCTTTGTCCATTCGAAGTTTTCTCCATCCTTCAATTTCAGCAGAGAAGAAAAGACTTTAGTTTTTCCTGCAGTATTGGATATAAATCTTCGAAGAAAATTTAACTGACCAAGAAACTTTTGAAGTTCTTTCTTATTCGAAGGAGGTTTTACTTCAATAATAGCTTTAGCTTTATTGCTATCAACTTGAATACCTTTGCTGTGGACTAGATATCCTAAAAAGTTACCTCTTTGTTACTCCAAAAGCACATTTAGCAGATTCAACTTCGCTTGATAATGTTTCATCTTTGAAAAGCTATTTTCAAATGGTCTACATGCTCATCCATAGATTTTGATTTGACAATAATGTCATCTATGTAACACTCTAAAAACCCCCAACTATTTCATGAAAAATAGTGTTCATTCCTCTTTGATAAGTAGCACCAAAGATTTTTCAAATTTAAAAGGCATTTTGACCCATTCGAAGGTCCCAAGATTGCCAGGGGCTCTAAATGCGGTTTTATGAACATCTTCTTCACTATACAAATTTGATTATATCCTGATGTCCATCCATAATAGACATGATTTTATGACCTGCAGAACTATCCACCAGCATGTCTACTACGGGCATTGGGTATTCATCCTTAGGGGTTGCAATGTTTAGGTTTCTAAAATCAATGCAAACCCTAATCTTCCCATTTTTCTTGATAGTAGGAACAATATTTGATAGCCATTCCACATATCTTGTCTTTGTTCTAATAAAACCAAATTTAAAAGATTTTGAATTTCCTTTTAACCAATAAGATGGTTTCAGAGACATTTTTCTTGGAAGTTGTTTGAAAGGTTTGAAATTAGATTTATAGGCAATCTATGTTCAACCAAATCTCTATTCAAACCTGTCAATTCTTTATAGCTCCAAGCAAAGCACTCTTTGTTCTCTTTAAGCACTGTGATCAACCTTGCCTTCGAAGCAGCATCAAGTTCTCTGTTGATTTGAACAAAGTGTTTGGAACAATCCCTTCTCCCAATTCCACTTCTTCTAAAGGATCTTGAGAATCAACCTGACCAACAAAGGCCTTTTCGAATTCAAATGGCTTCAACCCCCAGTCAGATTTCTCAGCCAATAATTCTTCCCAATCATCTGTTTCCTGTAACTTCTGCTCTATTTCTAGAGCCATAAACTTGACTAAAGCCAATGAGTTGGCCTCTTCGAACTCTGTCTTGGACTCACATCCAAGCAGCCTCATCTGGTGAATTGTCTGATTCATAATCAATTGCTTGTTTAAGCTTAGATTTTAACTCTGCCAATTCTCCAATTTCCAATACATTGGATGGAGGGGTGGCAGGTTGTGCAATTTCACTTAGAGGAATGATTTCAGGTTTATACATTTCAGCCTCTGCACAATTTGCTGAAGTACTGAAAGGATGTGGGTCTGCTTTCACCTCTTCGACCCCCACTTCTTTTCCATTTTCGTACTTCACAATCATCAGGGTTTGGTGCATCAAGATGGAATACAACCATTGACATGAATCCAATCCCTACCAAGCAAGGCATTGTACTTACTTGTGAATGTATCCACCACAAAAAAGGCTGTATCAGTTTCCACTTGGCCAACTTTCAGGCGTATAGAAACAATTCCTTTAGGACTTTTACTTTCACCAGTAAAGCCAGCAATAGATGTGCTTGTTGGGATCAATCGAACCTTTTCTTTCCCTAACTTTTTCAAAGTCCTTGAAGGCAGAATGTTTATTGCTGCACCATTATCAACCAAAACCCTGTTTAACAAAATCCCATCGAATTCTGCAGAGATGTACAGTGGTTTCAAATGGTGCCTCATACCACTTGAAGGTGATCTGAAAGGGTAAGAAAGATTAACACAATTCAAATCAACAATCAAAGGATACTTAGAATCATTTTCAGTTTCTGGAACAAAAATTGCTCTTTCCTTTGATGTTACTCCTGGCTCCTCCAAAGCATTAACCATGACCATAAAATCTTCCTCTTCTTCTTCTTTTTGAACCTTTGAAATCAAAGCTCCCCAACCATCATTCCAACCATTATCATATGTAAGATCATATTCATCATCACTTGATACATCAATGACCTCCATAGGAGCAACTGTTGGCTGTAATGCCCTTCGAACTGGTGAGTAGTTTGGTCCAAAAGGTCCAAAGTTAAATGAAGGAGAAACCATATTAATTTGAACTTCAGGTAAAGTCCCAAACTGGATGGTCCTTTTTTCCTGCACTGGTACATCTGATTCTTCTTCTGCTATGCCCACTTTTTCAGGCAATTCAGTTGCATAAGTTTCCATGGGATAGAATGTTTCAACAGGTGATGAACTTATGCCTTCACCTCCTTCCTGTTCCACTATCATGGCTTCTAAAAAACCAGATTGATAGCTTGCCAAGGAATTTGGTGAAGTTGGACTATTCTGAGGCATGTCACTATCCATCCTTGCAGCCAAACTTTCCAATGTTTCTATTTCGGCTTGAGTAAACCCTTTTCGAAGAGATTCCTCAGAGTCTTCTCTTCGAAGTCTGTTAAATCTTGGATTGATCTTATCACCCTCATTAGGATCTTCCTTAGAGGCATATTCTTCCATTTGGAAACTAGTATACCTCCTTTGCAATTTCCTCTTCCGAGTTCTTGTCAACATAGGAATCATTTGAGGTGTCTTGGTCTTTGATCTCGAACTACTACCCATTGACCAACAGAGGTATTTGGAGGTTTGACCATTTTGTTTCCAACCTTAGAAGGAGCTTTGTATCCTCGGAAGAGTTCTCGTTTAATTTTCTTTAAAAACCAATCAGAACCCCCTTTACCAAGGAGAATTGTTCACCCCGCCCTTCATTTTCCCCGACCCATAGGGGCCTTCCCAGTATTAACCTTCTTCAAAGGAGGATAATCTCTCTTCGAAGTTAGTGGAACTGGGCTAGAAGGTACATTTCTTTTAGAAACCAACCAAGGCTTCTCATTTCTTCCTTGACTTGGGCTTACCCAAAGTCTTCTTTCATTATTTCGATCTAAGGCCTTTCTTTTCATCCTTTTTGGAAAGAAATCTACCCCCTGTCGATCCAAGTCTTTAAAAACCAAATAATTGGCTCTGCATTCCATGCATAAACATTCCAAAAAGGAAGCTTTGAGCATAGGAAGATGAGACTGCTTGAATCCCTTTTGAGATGAACTCTCTGGTGTATGTTTTGGCTTATTGTTTCTGTAAGCCCCATTTCGAAGTTGACCAACATTTGGCCTTCCTTTACCACTTTGCACAAAATTCATTTCAACATGTACTTGTTTATTCTGCCACACTTCTCTAACAGTTTTAGCCAATGATGTTGACACATTAGTGTTAGCAGTTACTTCTTCAATCTTTGGAAATGGATCAGTATCAATTCCCATAGCCTTTTCTGGAAACATGATCCTTCCCTTCTTGATCTGCTCTTGAACCCTATCACGGAAAACATTACAATTTTTAGTTGAATGAGTCCAAGAAGCATGCCATTTACAATAACTTTTCCCTCTGATTTCTTCCAAAGTTGGAAGTCTAACATTATCAGGAAGTTTGATAAACTTTTTCTTCAAAAGGTAATCAAAAATTTCATCTGCTTTGGAAACATCAAATGAATATACTTTGCTAATGGCTTTCTTATTATTCCTTGGTGCTATAGAAGAATCTTTTCGAACCAAACAATCACACACACAAGGATCATGTTCAATAATTTCAGCAGCATCAATTTCATAAGTGGGCTCTTTGTAATAAGTAGAATAAGAAGAATTGTTCCTATCAACATCTTCTTCTAACAAAGATTCATACCTAGATGCTTTATAGGTTAAATCAACCAAATCTCTAAATTCAGTAGAATCGAACTTCTTTCTAAGTTCTCTACTTAAACCATCTTGTGCTATCCTAACAAATTCTACTTCTGGTAATTGAAGTTTGCATTTGTTTCTAGCCCTTTTAAACCTAGTAATGAATTGGGCAGCCTTTTCATCAGGTTTTTGTTTTAACCTTGCTAAGTCAGCCATAGTGACTTCAGGCTCAGTTAGGTAAAATTGTGCATGGAATAATTCTTCCATCCTTTGCCAACTCGGAACTGACTGTGGTAAATTCGAATACCATTCAAAGGCGGTTCTCACAAAGAATTAGAGAATAATTTCAACTTACTCAAACCATTATTACCTAATTCCTTACACCGAGCAAGAAATCTAACAATGTGTTCTCGTGGTCGATTGTTTCCCATCCCCATGAAACAATGTGAAATCAGAATTTTAAACCCCTAGGGACTTCGAATCGCCTATCTATCCATTCTGGATAAGGTTTTCTATAAGCTTGAGTTTGTATTCCTCGGTTCAGAGGTCCATAAGCTTCTTGCATAAGGCCCAATATTTCATCTCTAAGGGTGGGATTTCCTTTAAAATGAACATTTGAGTTAATGTGTGGTTCCCTATTCATATTTCTTGTCATATGATCTTCTGGAAACCTATCATGAGGGTTTTCAAAAGGTTGAGGCCGTCTCAGTAATCTCCTTCTTGCCTTGTAACAGGTTCATAAAGGTGATTCGAATGCACTCTTCCCATTTCTGGTATTCCTGGATGCTTAGGAATTCCAAATTCTACATTAGGCCTCCTTGAACTAGCCCTATCAAAAATATGATTTTCTGTAGAACGACCATATCCTTCAAACCCATAGTCATCATTTTTATAACCTTTATCCTCATGTACACCATCAAAACTAGGTTCGAATGGGATATGAGTGGTTTGTTTGTATGTTCTTCTAGGCTTGGGGGCTTGAAAATCATACACCTTTGCAGGTTCGTACCAAGATTCTGGTATTTCATCTACATTGATAGGTTCCTTTCCAGGCCTTGACTTAAATTTGCTTGTGCTAGCCTCTTCTTTATCCTTCTCAAATGAAGGCAGAGGATTACTCTTAAGTCCTGATTGCTCTTCTAATTTTTGTAACATAAGCTTCCGGGTTTGAGCCAGCTTCTTTAAATGTAGCAATCATTTCAAAAATTGGCTAGATGACACACTTCCTCCAATATCCGGATTCTTTGGGTCATCAAGTTGCACCGTTCTATTGTTCCTAGTGTTCATACGAGAATTTTGGCCAACTCCAACATTTGTATCTTGACCAATACAAGTTTCCCGACCTATTTGAGGTCTCTCACTGTTCATTCTCTCTAGGATTAATGTTATTCTCATCTTCTCGGCATTTGGCCAATTTGAGAATCATCTGCTTGCTTCCTAAGTTTTGGAGCCATTCAACACTTTCTGGGTCCCACCTGACTATGCCAAAAATGTTTACCGGTTCTTTTACTTCTTTGTGATAAAATAATCGTGTGCGAGCGTGCAAGCAAAGAGAGTTTCAATCTCCTCCCTCAAATTAACTTTGGAAAAAACCAAGTCTAATCAAAGGCGATTGTGTTTTATTGGTTCAATTACCTCAATTAAGAGGATTTTTCTTTATAAGTGAAGAAATGCAAACCAATAACTCAGGAAATTAAAGAAACAATAAAGAAACAAGGTACTTCGATTGATAAATCAAAGATAAACTTACTTCGAAATTGTCTTCAACTTCAAATACAAATGTAACAGAACTTCGAACTGGTGATTGTTATAAAAACAACCGAGAATGGGTGATTGTTATGTAAACAATCGAGAATAATCCTAACTATTTCCTAATCTACTTCCTAATCTACTTCGAACTGAGTTCGAAATCCTAAAACTACTTGCCAATGAACAAACCAAGCATCATTTTTTGATAGCTGTTTGTTGAAGATTTGTTCGGGGTTTTTTACTCTTCAATTTCTTCTATTTATAGATGCTGCTTGTAGTTTGAACTTCCCGCTCAATGAATTTGAACTTGGCTTGCTTTGAACTCTAACTTCTGCTCTTTGAGTTGGCAGTTTCTTTCTTTCCCCACGTCTGAATTTGAATTCTTCAGATTCTTCCTCCTGAAGTTTTGATTTGAAATCTGCATAACTGCTCAACTAATCCAAATGATTACACGTTTAAAAGAATAACTGCTTTTGAGAAGTACTCCACGTACTCTAACTGTCAACTATCCCATTTTATAGATCTATATGTGGAGTTTATGTGTCTAGCAATAAATATCGTGGCTTCGAAGTTAGTTTCTATTTCGTCCTTGACTTGTAACTGCCAATAACTGCTAATTTGAATTGAGGAATAATACGACACCGTATTAACTCAATTTTAATTCAATGATCCAGTGTATCTCTATTGACAAGTAATTGCCAACGTTTGGCATTTCTGATTACGTGTCAATCAATTATTGGATTTGCTAATTTTATATGTAAACAACTCCAAAATTTTGTCCAAGTAGATTTTTTCCACCGCCGGTAGAAACAGAAGTTTCCTCAAAATCGATTGTATTGCGCCACTTGTCCATGTTCTATTATTTGGGATCATTGTTTGGATACATGGCGCAATGCAATTGATTTGGAGGAAGCTTTTGTTTCCACCGGCGGTGGAAATAACTTAATCTCTTTTACAAATATCAATACATGTGAGTTTAGCTGTTCTTAATTAATGATTACTAGCATATGCCAAAAAAACTCTTTAAAAAATAGAAAATATTGGCATTGTTAAGTAGGAGTAACAGGAGAGTATTGTGCATTCTCCAAAGTTCTCTCACTGCTATTCTTTTGTTATTGTATTGATTTTCTTGTCATCATGATAAATGAAAATTTATTTTGCAGATCAAAGAAAAAAAAAAACTTACTCCGTCTGTCCCAAATTGTTTGTCCTTTTTGCGAATCTGTACGTTTTGCACACAAAAAATAATGTATTATACTTCATTTTTTAAAAAAAAATTTCACCAATTTAAAGATCTCATTGAGTAGAAAAAATTAGTGTAAATTTATTTTTTTTAAAATAATGCTCATAAACACATCATTTTTTGCGTGTAAAATGCACACAATCCATAACAACTTCCTCAAAAGAGGCCAAGCAATATGGGACGGAGGGAGTACATCTTCTAAACTTTGTAGTGTTTTGTGATTCCCTTTTATCTTTGGTGTTAATTGAATTGTTTACATATTATTCGTCGCTTTGCAGACGATGGTTAGCACGACCATTCACTTTCTAGACGTTTTCGCTTATTTGGCAAAAATTAGGATTATTTTAATTTTTTATTTTTTACTTTTCTGTGACTTATTTCGAGCAATGGAAGGCATCCTATTTTTCTTTGAAAAGTCATATAATAACACTTCTTATAGATAGCTTGAATAAACATGATTTACAACTTAATCAAGAAAGATCATTATCTCACAATACATCATATAAAAAATCGTGAAAACCTAGTTTATTCTAAAAACTTTCTTAGTGGAACACTCCCTTAATTTAAATTTGTTACGTACCCCACAGCCAAATACTCTCTCCATCCTAAATTGTTGTTCATTCTTTCCTTTTTTGATTTTCCCAAAGCAAATGGTAAATTTATGAAGTTAATTAACCAAAAAAAAAAAATGGTATTTCTTTCTCTTTTTTGGTACAATTAATAAAAAGTTGGATTCTCAAAGTAGGAGAAACAATATTTCGGGATGTAGGGAGTACTTAATTCCGGTTTGGAAGTCTAGCCACTTGGGAAAAAACAAGATACTCCATCCGTCCCAAATTGTTGCTCCTCTTTTCTTTTTTGAACGTTTCAAAGAATTGTCTATCATTATTAATTTATTAAGTTTTTTTATATTAAATATGAACACTATTATTAAACAAAGTCGTGGAATGACAAAAAAAAAAAATAGATATATAATCAATTTTTTGAGTGACACAAATACTAAAACATGACCAACAATATGGGACGGTGAGAGTATATTCAATACACTTTTTAACTTCCCGTCTTCAACTTCAACAAAGTTTAAACAAAAGCATGCCAATTTCACCTCCTTACATATTATACGAACGAACTTGCACAAAGCTAAGCCTTTCAAACGAAAACCAACGACACTTTCCAACCTTATTTGTCGCTATGTAACAGACATGAACAAGAGAAAGGGACTTGTGTTCTGGAATATTTGGATGGTAGCCAACCATATCTTCTTGTTACTTTTGTTCCGTCAGACGCAACCTCTGCCTGCTTGAATCATCAAAGACGTCGGTCCGGGGTCCACTGCGGCGGAGCCGGGCTAAAATGCGACGACACCAACCTTGAGTCCAGCAGTTCCGTGATAGGATTGAAACTAACGCACCTCGGAACTTTGTACTGATTTATTGATGCACCCCTTGATATTGCATAGTCCATCAACTCCTCAAACGTTCCATTTTCCACCACCCTTATCTCAAGCGGCCCGATCGAGTTATCCGCGACTCGGCCTTGTCGATACACCGAGTTAAACGATTCTTCCATGGCCAAACAACACTGCTCTATGACGTCTTTACTAGGCCAGTTAGGCGGATCCTTGGCCATTAATTCCCAATAAATCACGTAATGCCCGGGGATCGTTTTCATATCGGCATAGCTCGTGTATTCCACGATACTGGTATCAAATTGTTTTAGCAGTAAGGAAGCCTTATCGATGGCCGTTTGCAACTCGGCCTCGTCGGTCTTGTCCGCGTCAATACTGAGCAACACGTTCTTCCTCCTTATGAATTTGAACTGGGGTGCCGAGTTGTGGAACCCGTGACACGGAGAATGTCGCCGACTCGGTACCGACAGAGTCCCGAGTAAGTGGTGATGATGAGCTCGTATTCCTTGCCAACTTCAACGTCGGCTAGGTCGACGAGTTTGGGAGGAGAGTCGCGGGAGAGTGGAGGCGTGGCGGGGTCGTGAAGGAGGAACTCGAAGTAGGCCATGTTAGGCATGATGGTGTAGGAAACATCGGAGGGTTTGGACATGGGTTTAAGATTGAGTCCGAAATAGGACTCAGAAGAGGCGTACATGGTACATGGTAGGGGTAATCCTCCGCCGCTAAAGTAATCAAGCGTTGGGATGTATTGAGCCATAGCACCGGTCACGATCACGTCCAGGTACTTTGTGTTGGGCCAAATTCTTGTGATTATGCCCTCCCAATTCTCACCTGCGAAATTAAATTTGCAAAATCAACCTTTAATTTTTTTTTTTGTGAATGTTTCTCTAGTTAAAATTAATTGAGCATTCTCACCTTGGCATTCCTTGGTGATAAACTCAGCGAGTTGTGGGTTAGGTTTCAGGGTATTTGCCATGCACTCCTTAATAGAAGGGTCAGTGATTCTAGAGCTTAGTGTTCCCGTGCTGATGTTCTCGGCGAGCTCTTTCCAATTTAGCTGGAGGAACTTAATAGCCCGAACAAGGCCAGAGGCGAACACGGCACCAATCCGGAGAACTTGTTCGCGCATAATGAGACCGCAAAGCATCTGAGTGTACATGCTTTGAAAAGAGTCAGCGCAGAGAATGGCCTCGTTAGGGCTTGTGTAGACGTTGTAAGGGTCGAAGGGCCTTGTCTTGAAATGCTCACTCTTGTAGTAACTGGTGAGGACCGGATGCGCAAGGAGGCCACTGGGGGTCTTAGTTTCGGCCTTTACGAAGAGGAAGTACAGGCCCTTTCCCTTGTCCAAGCCCGGAACATAACTGTAGAAAATCGAAATGAATTATAAGAAGAATTTCAGGATTGATACTAAGTAGATATTAGAAGAAGAAGTGTAGTTGAAGTTAAGTACTCACAGGTTCATCACAGGCATGAGAAGGCTGTATAGTAAGGTTCTTCGGTCCAAATCTTCATGAATTGTTGGCATGAGTTTTCTTTCCCCAGCAGATGTGCCGGAACTGGAATTTTCAAATAATTTCATAATTAATTAATCAATTCTGTTGTACATATAGAATTTCAATGCTTAAACATAAATATGACAATGAAGTGTTATGAAAATCGTTTTTTTAGACCGAAAACAATAAATTTATCAGAAGTTCGACAAATGGTACATCGAGAGAAGAAAATCCAAAGCTTGACAAAGAGTTTCGAAAATTGTTGTTGGGAACCGTTGGTGTTTTAAACTTAAATAAATGAAGGAACCATGCATTACTCTTTGATGGATCATTTTGTCTTATATATATCACACACACACACACAAAAAAACCTATTCGTAAAAGATCACCCCTTTCCAAAAGAAGCACATATAAGCTTATAATCGTATTTGTGATCACACATTAGCATATATAAGCTTGTAATCGTATTTGTGAATCCATGAAAATTGAAGTGTAGTCGTTACCTAGTGAGAAACTCGGATATGGGGTGGGAAGAAAAGATGGGAGAGTGGTCACCATTTGCGACACGCATAATATCCGGTTGAATATCTTCGTATGTCACCACCGGAACTTTCGACTTGAAAGTCTCCCGATCCGTCGCTCCACGGAGCCCGAACTGACCGAGATACTCCGTCTCGGCGTTTCGGCTCAGAATCTCTCTCAAAACCCTCTCTTGAACGGCATCGGCGTCCTTCGTCATCTCTTTGATGAACTGAAGTGCCTTCGCATGTTTCTCGCAACCCGGTTGGCCTAGTGGTGAAGGCAGACCAGATTCATTGGCCATGATCAAAGGCTAAATTTAGCTTAGCTATCTGATGGCTTAAACTGATGAAAGATTTGAAGGGAGCGGTGTGGTTTAAACATTTGAGAGCAAGGTGGTTTATATAGGGCAAGAATGCGGCTATTATTTTCAAGAACAATGATACATACACACCCTCTCTACCACACTCTGTTACACCTCCTCTCACATGTGGGGGGACCCATCCTGGGGGACCCACCCTACATGTGAGAGGGGGTGTGACAGAGTGTGATAGAGAGGGCGTGTTTGTATCATTTTTGTATTTTCAAAGCTCTTTACGTCAGTTATCCTGTCATGGGCCTTGATGGATGAATAATGATACAGACATACTCTTTCAGCCACACTCTACCACACCCTCACTCACATGTGGGTGGTTCCCACATGTGATCCCACACCCATATGTGAGCGAGAGTGTGATAGAGTATAACTGAAATGGTGTGTCGGTATCATTTTTGTAGATTGATATTGGACCGAGTAGTACCTTACTGTTTGGGGGGGGGGGGGCTTTAACGGAGCATTAGTCGAAATGGGAGGGGACAGTGGGCCCCGACAACACTTTGGATGTGTTTGAAGAGAGGAGACAAGGTGGGGCCATTATGCAGGCCAGGTCAGCAGAGTAGAGTTAAGGAAGTTTTGCTCCTCAAAAACGCTACTCCTACTTTTTTGTTCTTCTGTTGCGACTTGCGAGTCTTGTTTTTGGTTAAACAGAGTGACCGGCACCAAGCGAAATTGACATTAAACATACTAGTTAGTAAAAAGAAAACTCATTTTACATATATGGTCTATTTGGTTGATCGGATAGGTAAATGAAGAAGCATGCTACATGTACAACCATTTCGGCTCCAACCATTTACAACTCTCTCACATACATGTAGAGCCCACACACAATTATGGGTGTAGGTCCTACATGTATGTGAGGGGTTGTAAATGGTTGGAGCCGAAATGATTGTACAAGTAGCATTTTTGGTAAATGAATCAGAACAGACTACAATTCATGGTTGGATTAAATACTTACAATTCAGACCAAACATGTAGTTGTCTTTAATGTATAATGTATACTCTCTCCGTCCTTTTCTAAATGTCCAATATAGGAATATGTGCAATTTCTAATTCCAATAAAATATATTTGTCTATAATTTTTATACTTGTTTTTACAATAAATTGACTACTTTAATTTGGTGCAAAAAAATTTAAAAACATTCTATGAAAGTAATTTTCTAATATCCACAAAATACAAGTTTTTCAAAGAGGACAATTTAAAGGAGACATAGCGAGTATCATACAGGTGTCAAATAGTATATACTATACACTGGGAGTGTGATAGTGTGGGATCGATGACTATTTATCCGGTGACATTATACATCAAATGAATAGGAGAAAGGGGATGAAGTTGGTGTGGTTTGAACCCTCCCCTGTTGCAAGGAGTCTAGTGCGTCCATCACTTGGTTGCCACTCAATTGGCCACATGTTTAGGTGATCCCAAAAGACGGACGTGTCGACTCTGTCTCTGTCTCTCTCTCTCTCTATCTATCTATCTAACCCCTCCCCTTCCCATCTTCTTCATCTGTTAGGGCTCCTGTCTGGGTGTGCTGGGGACTGGTGGCGTGGTGGGTTTGGTTTTGATTTCTGTTTTTGCAGGGCTTTGGTGATGATGGCCGTTGGCGGTGGAAGGCGTGGTGGTGCCGAGATGCGTTCGGGGGTTTGTCCTAATGTGAAGGGGCAATCGATCCGTTCTTCGGGTCAGCAACATGGGCTTGTTCCCCAGGTTCTGGCAATAGGGTGGCAGTGACTCATCTCTACAGGTGGCCGTGATTGATGATTGCGATGTGGCGGTGGCGGCGCTGTGGGTGTTTGGATCCATTGGGGTGTCGAGCTTCAGCCTTGGCTTTCTCGATAGCCAATCATTGGGGAGGGTCTCGTTTCCCTTTAATCTTTGTACCTTTCAAAAAATTAATAAAATTATTATTTTTGGTTTTCAAAAAAATTGGCCACATGTTTTAAGTGATAACATTCTCATAGTCACTTTTAAAAAAAAAAAAAAAAAAAAAAAATACTGAGTTTTGGGATTTTAATAGTTACATTTTTTTAGCATGGTTAATTAAATCTTGAACTCTATTTTATTGTACTTAGGTTGGATTAGTCATTTGCTAAAATCAACCAAGTTTTTAGCAAATAAGGCATTTGCTAAAATCTTAGTTGATTTTAGCAAATCTTAACTATTTTAACAAATAAGTTTTTGGTTTTTTCAAATGGGAAACCCATACTTAGTCAATATTGAAAATTTCATTTTTTTTTTCGATTTTTTTCCTCCTCTTCCTTCAGCCCCTCCCAGTTAGAAATCCTGACTCTGTCACTGTGTGGGGCTCATTTTGAATCCCACACAAATGATATGAGATGTTAATTTTGTTTAAAATATTTTTTACTGTGTTGAGTAATAAATCAATTTATTAGGACATCAATGATTGTTGGAAAAGACTTATAAAAAAAAAAAAAACGTGTTGGATAAAGATAGAGTTGAGTAGCAATCACAAGGACATCATTGGTGTTGTCATGGCCGTGTAAGCAAAGAATTTTTGCTCTCTTTTTTTGGTCATTCAGATAAGAGCAAGGATGGAGCTAGGGATGGGCTAGTAGGAGCAGTCGTCCTCCCTACGTCTTAAAAAATTCGTACTCTTACCTTGAAAAAAAAAATTATCATCAAACTATATAGTCCCGTCCCCCTTCCGTTCTTTGGTTAAAAAAAATAATAGTAACAACTTTAATATTTATTAAGCTATGAAACAACTTTGTACAAAAATTGGTTTTAATGAGGTTTAAACACAGTTCTTTTAAACAAAACAACGCCCAAAATTTATAACCCAACTCACCTCAGGGGCTTAAGCCCTGTTCACTTTTAAAAACTAAGGCTCACTGAAATTTCGGAGGCTCAAAACTCTTTAACGTAGTCTGTGAACATCAAAGTAAAAATTCATATCGTTGTCTGAATTTTAATTTTTTTTTATTATATATATCCGTCCCCTCTACGCCAAAATCCTGACTCCGTCCCTGGATAAGAGTAAACAGTCTCTACAAAGAAGACAAACAGGCCGATACAAAATCTAAAACAGAGACAAAGAACTTAATTGAAATAAAAATATAAAAAAAAAACCCAGGAAGTTCGACCCTAACATGGTCAACTCCCAGAGCATCTTCCAAAATGAAATGCCTCACTAAAGGAGGGGATTCTTCGGTCACAACTAAATCTTCCTCTCTTGTTCAGCACCAGGGACGGAGCTAAGATTTTTGCATAGTGAGAGTGGGCTATATATGTGGAGGAGTGGCGGGGTTAGATAATTGGATTATATATAAATTTTCAATGTAATAGTTTTTTCGAATTGCGGCAGGGGCGCCGACAGCCCTACTAGCCACCCCCTGGCTCTATCCTTGTTCAACACCCAATTTAGCGAGGTGTTGGCGAAATGCCTCTCTGCTTGAACTCTGTTTAGTGTAGTATAGTGACGATTTGATGATCAGTATTATCAACGTTTCCTTGTTATCATGGCCTTCCTTTTTTCCAGTGCAACAAATTAAGTAGTGTAAGTATTGTTGCAACAAAGTAGTGTAAATCTTGTCAAGGGTTGCAACGTGTCGGGCCATGTTGTGTTATGCAAGTATTGTGTCATCCTGGCTCTATATGAAGATTGTCTCAACCCCAACCCCACCCATTTTTCGTATTCATCATCTCGTGTCATTTTCGGAACGTGTCGTGTTACTGTATTATGACAAAAGATTTATTCTTAATTAAAGATATCATACGCGTGAAGATATTAATGAAGCGTTTTCTTTCTCAAGAGTAAGATTTCAGAAAATAGAAAACATCCCAACAAAATGACATTCTTCATTGAAGCGATATTTAGTAAGATTCTTAGTTTGTAAGCTATTTTATCTGATATAAGAATGACTCACGAATCTTAAATATGAAAGAAAAAGGCTACATTATCTTAAAAAAGTTTATCCTGATACAACCTTGGACTGAAATATCGTTGAAGTCTATGACACAACTTTAAAAAAAGAAGAACACTTTTGTTTAATGGGTTATAACTTTTCTTTCTCGGTTTCCTTCAATTTTTTTATCGGCACAATTTTTGACACAAGAAATTTTAACAACCCAGTTTGGAGTCTCACGCAAATGATCGGAGCCGTTCAATTTGTGTAAACCATGTTTTTAAGAGTACTTGTTAAAAATCAACTCATTCGGATATCGGTAAGGGCTTGATCGGTATTTTTTCCTAAATTTAAAAGTATAAAAATTGAATAAATTGATCAATTTTTTGCAAGTACTCTTAAAACATGTTCTAAAACTTGAACGGCTCCGATTATTAACGTAGGGCTCTGATTATTATTGTGTCAAAGGTTGTGTCCCTTGAACTGCCTTATATAAAAGAACTTGACAAGTACCAAAAAAAAAAAAAAAAAAAAAAAAAAACTTGACAAGGCTGCTTCGAGAGAAAAGGAAAAACACCAGCTGCATGCAACAACGCATGAGCAAAGTGTAAAACCAAAACCAGGGGTAGAAATCCAATGAGCAAATGGATAAAAACAAAGAAACAAAGCAATGGCTATTAGGAGAGCATGTATGGGGGACAACCACTGTTCTCATCCATGCTTGGAGCAAATTTTCCGATCAAAAAGATGCGAGCATATGTTTAGGAGACTAGGACATATGCCAAAGTGTCAAATTTTACAGCAAAGTCATGCTTGAATTCAAAGTAGCGGCAGAACATTAGCAGTAAACCTCAAAGCAATCCTTAGCAGTAAAGATGAGTGGCAAATTAAGGCCTCAAGCCTCACAATCATTAGCAGCAAAAAAAGACTCAGGCCTCATGCCTCTCAAGTCTCAACAACTTGAGAGAATAGTCAATGAACAGAGAAAATAGACCACCCCAACAGGCTCGAAGAAATCTTCTAGAACAGACTCGAATAACCTTCCCAAGCATACACAAGTACCCCACCCTACCTGTAAAATGAAACTCACCCAGACTCAAACCCCCACCCACACCACCAAAAAGCCCTCACACCCAGAGTACTAACCCCAAAAGAACGAAGAAGAACCACTTGTTGGGATTTTTTAATAAAAATAAAAATGTTATTACTTAATATTATTGATTGGCCCACTACAACAAAATTGGGCTTTGGCGATGTAAGCTTTTATATTGGCAAATGTATATTTGCATCGGCAAAGGTTTTTGGCGATGAAAAACCTTGCGTCGGCACCCCGTCGCCGTAGGCATGTCGCCAAAAGATTTGGCGATGCGAACTTTGTTCATCGCCAAAATGCAGTAGCTTTAGCAACATGAGTTCTCATCGCCAAAAGTGTATTTTATTTGGAAAAATATAGACCTTTTGCCAATGTGATATTACATCGCCAATACTAAAACTATTGGCAATGTGAGGTTTTATCGCCAAAAGTAACTTCAGATACTTGCTAGTAAGTTTTGGCTATGCCTTTGTGCGTCGGCAAAAGAACTTGATACGAAATTTTTCTTTTTTTTATATTTTATTTTGTTCCAATAACCTGATAACATACATTTATCCATTCTTGATCATTAACCTGGAAATACATTCATTTCATCCAACTAATTCAAAAGTTTATCGAAACCCAGATATATTCATTGTAATACATTAAATATATCACAATCCAAAAACGAAGTATCTTAAACTTGTCCAAACATTAAATACAGTAAAAAATATACTCCACCAACAATGCAATCCAAAAACTAATGTAGATGACCATTGCATCGAAAAAATTTCAAATGTAAGCACCAACCATAGTTGTATCAAAAGTAATACTCAAAACCCCTTTCAAAATATCTAAGTCTGCATACTTGACCTTCATTTTAACTAGTAGAAGTCCCATTTTGCTGTCCACCCGAAGTGCTCTCCCCATTTTCGCTACTTTGAATTAATCCCAGAATAGCGGCTGGATCAACACCAGTAGCCAACATGAGCATCATCTTTTCGAATTTTTTACCGTAATCAACTAAGACTTTTCCTTGATTAGCCAATAGTTGCTCTTGATCAGGCACTTGCTGCTTAAGTGCAACTACCTCTGAATTTGGGACTCCTTGAGACTGTGTACCATACGTGCTCCTGTGAATCCCATATCCCTTCAAGTAGCCCGATCTCTTCCCAACCACCTCTATGGAAATTTGTTCCTCTGATAAAGGATTTGTGGCATCGGGTTGCTTTTGCTCATCAATCATTTTAACAATCTCATCCTACATCAATAACATGTAGAGGAAACAGTTCAAGTAAGAATAAGATAAAAGCAAACCAAAACTATGCAAATTCCACAGTAATGAAACATATCATAGAACCACCAAACCTATCAAAGAACCACATTCATCAACTGTCAACAAAATTGCTCTTAACCAATTACTAGGCTACTAAGGAACACAGATTGTTCTATCATTGTTTGTTTATTTCCTATTTTTCCTCTTTTCTGCTGCCTAGCTTAAACAAGTATCTATTATCGTAAACTAAATCGAAAAAGTTTTAAATTATAGGAAAGACAAAAAAACAGATTCTACTAGTCTTTTAGTTCATGCCAAAGGAAGTTTGTACACATTTTCATCAACTTCTCTCTGACGAATACCGAACAACCCCATAGCAAGCACATCTTGCAGTTTCTTTTAGCATTTAAACCCAAATTCCTGCATCTAAGTTGCAGCTACAACAATTTCAACACCCAAACAGATAGTTTCAGCAACATCAGAGGTGTATTTAACCCGAAAACTTCAATTAGATGCATAACCCATCAAGAATTCACATAAGTACATGAAAAGAAGTGCAGTTTCAGCACTTAACTACTCTAATTCAACACTTAAAGGCACATTCCAGCAACTAAAAGCAGTTTATGCGCTAAAACTACACAATTCCAGCAACTAGGTTCCAATTTCAGCACCCGGAAATACTATTTTCAGCATTTAAACCCAAATTCATGCATCTAAGTTGCAGCTACAGCAATTTCAACACCCGAACAGATAGTTTCAGCAACATCAGAGGTGTATTTAACCCGAAAACTTCAATTAGATGCATAACCCATAAAAAATTCACATAAATACATGAAAAGAAGTGCAGTTTCAGCACTTGACTAATCAGATTCAACACTTAAAGGCACATTCCAGCAACTAAGAGCAGTTTATGCGCTAAAATTACTCAACATCGAACAAAAGCTAATCACTGTCTTAGTTTTAGGGGAAAATACCTTTACACTGCCTTGGTCAGGTTTAAATCAGGTTTAAAGGATAGTTATGTGTCAAAAGGCAAGTAATCAAATCAAACAGTTTCGCAAAATCCCAATCAAACCTTTGAAATTTTATTTCATAGGAAACCAGTGCGTGCAACCTGAGAATCACCTCTAGTTACTGTTGCGTGCAACTTGAGAATCACTTCTAAGTGTGTGTAACCATCAATAACATTGAACTGCACATCAGTGAAAACATAAAGTAAAAATGAAAAAGAAAATATGATATCTAAGTCCATGTCTAAAGCTAAGTACCCGTCACAAAATATAAGCACACAAATTACTTACTTAGAGGAGCTTGCCCCGAACTGCATCGTGGCTATCGACCCAGGCGCCTCAACCTCTTGGCAATTTGCTTCAAGTTGTTCCTAATAGCCAAGAGCATAGGGAATCAATATATGGAAAGAAATTCAAAAATAATGCTTCAAGTTGTTCCACGAGGCACAAAGGTTTGTACTTGTGCACTTAATTGAATCCACAACCTTAACTCAACGGTCCAATATCATATGGAAAACTTAACAACATGCTTATGTCTTAACTGACACCACTCATATATTGTGTAATAAGGCCTATTATTAGAAAGCCTGACTTCGGCCTTTTAGAAGGCACCCAATGTAGTTGGCAGGTCTAATCCTATATCGTCTGCCCTACCGAAAAGGGCTTGTTAGGCTGTCAACCAAGTCAAAATTGGAAATGATAAAGCAAAAGAATCAAGGACATTAGTTCTATTAAAGCTCTCTTCTAATATATCCCCTGCTAGTTCTATTAGTGAATGGTCTTCAAAGTCATGTTCATCAACCTCGACGGTTAATCAGAGGTCCATACTTCAAGGGCCAGCATTGATGCTAGCTCTCCTCGTTCAAATACTGGATCAACAGTAATGCACAATCTGATACATCCTTTCATGTTGATTCTGAATCACTAGTGGCTAACACGAAAGCAAAACATAGCCATTCTATAAATAAATCAATATCCACTTCCAAACATAACATACTTTTATCCTAGCTATCCAAACATAACATACTTTTTGTCCTCATAGCTAGTCCCACAATTATATTTTTAATTATGTTCCACATGATCAAACTCTTCGAAAGAGGATAAGATACGTAATAACATATTACAATGCAGATCAAGTATTGACGATTATCATTGTCACTACTTGAGAGAGAAAGAGGGCAATCATAATTACTGGATAGCAGGAAGAGCAATTACCCAAAAAATATATCCTTGGCATCTAAGCTGACTAAAACCAGTCATACAGCTTCTCTGAGTTATCGGTCGATTGGAAAACAATAACCCGAACTTCTAGATTCCACGAGTCTGCCACCATTACGTAGTCACGTGGCCAAAATTGAAGAACCATGCAGAATGGGGCAAAGCTTGTATCTTCTTGAACTTGGACATTCTAGGTTTTGATTTTCAACGATGAATACAATCTCTCCACCTGGAGATGAATCAGCCACAGGATATGGATTCAAGAAATGCAAACATAATAAAAAAATTGCAAAACACGCCAGAGAAAATGGGCACAGCTAACTAAGAGCATCCACAATCCCAAAAGCAAAGTCCAGATCTAAAAATAATTGCATGACAAATTGATACTCTTACAAGAACCTCTTTCCCACCCACACAAATGATAAGGAACTAACCAGGTGAGCAGTCTCCCAACCTGGAGTCACTATTTACATAGGCACTATATCTCTACATTCCATAAAAGGTAGGCACAAATGTTGCACATCTACATTTCCCAGAAACACCCTGAATTTATTTCTCATTCAAGATGGTAAAAGAAACAATGCAAGGGAGGAGCAAAGTATTTATTCTCCTCACCGTGAGACCAAATAAATTTAACTAAAAATAGAAGCATTCCCATCACTTAATAAAGAGCATCTCCAGACCTCTTTCTCAAAATGTACTTTTTCCTATAAATAGCAGCTTAAGAAGTCGGAAGATGATTTAAACGGACATTTGCTTGTGGGTCGAGAACCTGAGAAAAATTGAAAAGAATCGTTTAAGAAAAATCAACGTAACAAACAAACGGTGGAAAATATCACACTGAAGCATGGAAAAACTATAGAATAATATGAATCTAGCATCGTTAGGCCAAATCTGATGTGGCGATAATGAAATTGACCACCTGTTCTATTATGCATTCTGTGGTAGGATAGATGTTATATACATACCTTTGTAATGCTCAGCTAGTTCAGTGAGCTTGGTCATATACACGTGAGATCCTCTCTCCTTGTCGGTCAACATTGTTATACCTTCTTGTATCGGCAACCCAATCAATAGCCCAAAATAACCATAACCAAGGCCCAGAGAAGAGAACACCAAATAAACACAAGCTCTAAAGGAGAAATGAAAAGCGTTAGAGGAAAATCTAAATTCAATAAATTGGAATTCACATAGAAGAAGATCAATAACTAGTCTATGTTTTGACTTTACAATACACATTAAGAATTTGTCAGCAACCAAAAACCAAATACAATAAAAGGTTGTCACGGTAACTAAAAAATCTCCTTTTCTCAGAACAGGGGTACCGCTCTATTTTCCAGAAAAGGGCTGCCCCTCACTTTCTATACTTCCCTATTGGCAAAGGAAGTAGTCAAGGGGGACTCTTAATATCTGGGGAACTTCAAATTCATAACTCATATAACATTCAGTAAAGTCATCAAACTGGTTTCAGGCTTCCAGCCCACAGCAGTATGCACTTGAAAGGTTATCAGACTGTTATCTACAATTCCATATTTCTGGTCCTATAGAGGGCATTGAGGTGAATGAGGTCTTCATTAATTTAATAACGTTAATGTATTATATATGCTTCAACATAACTATCATGACATACAAGCTAGAATTTTAGCACAGAGACATACCTAGAATTTGGAGTTTCAGTTTGTCCGTAATTTTGATTCCCGAAACCTACTATAACGGTGGTTATCCTATCCTACAATCACACACGCAACATCCAAATTTTCTTTGTGTTTTCTGGGTTACAATAGAGTTAATAGAGCTAAACAGACTTCCTTCAAATTGTATGCTATCAAATAACCTTCAATCCTATCTCACATCCCTTGTTGGGCATTCAATCAAACACCTTGTTGGCATTCTTTGTGTTTGTATGAATGAAAAAGAAAATTCATATCCTTTGGCGACAACCTCGTGCTTGTCGCTTAAAACTCTCTCTTCAGCGACAAGGTTCGAGTGGTCGGAAAGTCCTCTGTATTTGGCGCGTAAGTTTCAGCACTTTTGGTGACAAGCATAAAATTTATAGTAGCCATTGACTATGTTCTGCCACATCCTAAATTTTGTAGTCACCAAAGGGTATCCCAGAGTGTGGCCAATGGTGTTTTTTCTTGTAGTGAATGTTAAGGGCATGTTAATCAATGTCATATATATGAAGTGCCTTTTGTTTCTAAAAATATGATAATGATTGGGAGAATGGAGTTCTTACTCAGACAACTAAGATGATTGATTCGCATAAATTGCCACATGAAAGCAGTTTTTAATCCAAATTTTTAAGTTCATTTTCTTTCCCCTATCATTGCTCTTTGTCAATGCAAGTAAACATAACCAAAACCATCACGAAGCACACTTTAAGACAAAAATAGAACCAAAACATGATGAAATAGCAACAGCAAGATACCTTGAGAATAAGGACTAGTACTGCATGAATAAAAGTAAACGAGAAATATACCTTTAGCGTATGATGCCGACAGAAGACACCACTAGCAACCAGTTGTGGAGAACTTAGGAATAGATTTAGCAATTGTCTACGATGAATCACTGTTGTACAACAAAATCACCATGAAAATCTTTATTTAAACTTGAAAAGAATGAAAAAAATCACCAAGACATACTTAGAAGCTAAATGGAAATAAGAAAATTAAGATAACACACTCAATTTAACTTGAAGTAGCAGAAAAACTCATTAAGTTTACAAGTTATGCTTAATTACACTAAAGCCAAATGATAGATTTCTGAACGCATCCCAATCTTAGTGCACACCTCAACCGGCAGAAAATAACATTTGTACTCTAAGAATTAACATAGCAGTCAGCTCAGTCCACAAATAGGCCGCCCATCTCTGTTTTTTTCATACTTTGTTCATTCCCAGTTTTAATCTTCGTAAGATAAAAATGTGTAGGCATCCCAAGACTTCCATGAGTTTTAAATTCGTAAAAGATCTGGAATTATAAGATTGGATGTGATGAGAAATCCTTTTGGTAAAGCAATAAGCTGTAGAAAAAAACCAAGGAATTTAACTTTGTTACGCACTTCTAAAACAAAGTGAGAATACCGGTGCTGAATCTGCCAACTAAAAAATTTCTGAATATCGGCCACTTCCAAAAAAAAAAAAAAAAGGCCGAATGTTTTTTTGTTACTCGCTTCACAAATCCCGGTGCCAAATTTTATTGAGTTATGCACTTCTTAAACAAAGTGAGAATACCGGTGCGTGTGTTAAAAAAAACAAGCTACAAAAAAAGTTCCGGATGCTTTTGTGTATGCTTTTTGTCGAAGTTCGACTTACACGCTCACCGAGTGTGCTTCGCCTCCAGTTATTGAAGAAAACAACAACTCTGATCATTCATTTGGAGAAACAATACCCTTAGTACATTTCCAAATGAGTAAAGAATAAATTTCATTCAAACAATATGCCCTGGTGATTTTCATATTCAATAAGTTACACAGCTAGACCAATTACAACTAATATGTAACGCAATTTCGTGGACTCGACCACACACAATAAAATTCCTATTGGGCAGCCGCCATGAGAGAACACGGTTTTCTGTTCCAGATTTGGGGTTCTACCAAATCATTAGTCCATTTCATTAGTCCATACAGATTTGGGTTCACTTTGACCTTCTTTAATCCACTTCAGGACCTTCTTTAATAACCCAGATTTGGGGTTCTACCTCGCAAGGCAAACAAGTAAATTGATAGCTAGAAAATTAGACATACTTTGAGAGAATACGTACAGATGGAAAAGAAACCCATCAACATCAAATTGGTACCACATGCAAATTTTTCTTATAAGAACCCCCATTTTAATTAGGGTAAACAACTTTTGTAAAGAGGGGCTTTCATTTTTTAGGGTTTTAGTGTTGGGTAAGTAAAGGTATCACTGAATCAAAAATCCTATTCGAATCCATATCATAAAACCCTGGAAAATCTAACAAAAAGTATACCCACACATAATGACATATATTTACATGCAGAAAAGCAAAAATGAAATTAAGATCAAGAGGAGAGAGAGAGAGAGAGAGAGAGAGAGAGAGAGAGAGAGAGAGAGAGAGAGAGACCTGGTGAGGATGAACTGCTGCACCGATCGCCATGATCGTAGAGAGAGAAAGAGAGGGGCGTGTAGTCTCTAGAGGAAGCGTGAAATGGAGTAGCAGAGAACCTGTTTAAAAGATAAACAGATTGGGAAATAAATAAAAAAATAGGTCTAATTTCTTTAAACTACGTCGTTTTACAATTGGAAATAAGCGCCAAACGAAATATTGGGCGCGACAGAAATTGCGCCCAAAAAATTTGGCTTTTGGCGATGCATATCGCATCGCTGATGTGTATATCTTTGCCGAAATAATTTTCTCATCGCCGAAAGTGCAATTCTAGGTCGCCAAAAGTGGGCCCAACAATCAACCCAATTGTGTCGTTAGAGAAAAGGTATTGCCGATGCACTTTGAAAAATTGCATCGCCAAATACATACCCAACGGCGATGTAGTTTTGTTCCATCGCTATTCAAGTCGCCAATGCTCTATTTTCTTGTAGTGGCCGTTACAAAACTTAATGTGTATAAATATCATTTCTGTTACAAAAGTTAATAGTGGATTTATTATTTGCTATTATTACCATTAATGAGTATTATACATAAACCTCTATTTATATGGGATTTGTGTAAAGGTGGGAGGTGCGTGTGAAATAAGTTTATACCCAACGAGAGAGCTAAATTGGTGAAGGAGTTTTACATATCCATATTACTTTCTATATCATTAGGCAACTCGGTTCGTGACTCGTTCAAGCCTCCTGGTGATCGTGAACATCGGATGAGGAACGCTTGTGAGCTCTTGGGTTTAATCTTGGGGCTAGTATACTCCGGTGGTACCTTCACAAGGGGAGGAATATTAGCCTTAAGACAGTGACCACATGACTCTCACTCTCATAGGCAATATCTTTCCTACTTTTACTATTTTTTCAATTTTTCTCGTACTTGTTGTTTACTATGTTAATTTTTAGTAGCTTTTACATGTTACTACAGTCACTAGCTTATATGTGTCTTTCCCAGAATTTTTATTTGGAAATAATATTTGATGGACAAAAATGTTACTCGAGAAGCATATATTGAAAATTAGTTATGTGCCATTGAAGGTTGGTTTTTTTCTTGAAGACAGTTTTCGACGTATACAATTACAGTTTTCGACGTATACAATTACAGTTTTCTTCTATTAATATCATCACAGCGATAGTTTTGAACTCTTGCTCCGTAGTACATATATTTTTTTAGTTCCTGTGCTTACTGAATTTTCCAAGTGGTTGAACTTGTGCATTTGATTGATTATTGGTTAAACGAGTATAAGGCTCTTTTTATTTTTCGAAATGATACATGTTTTGTTTACACTGGAATTCGTGTTTTTTTCCTAGATAAATTGGTCCTCTTGCATAATTTTTTTTTTCACTTTGGAAAATCTAAAAAAAATAAAAAAAATGGACGAGTCATTTCTGAATACTCCAGTTTTGAGCAAAATCAAACACTTTGAATTCATTTACTGTGAATACTTTTCTTGTATGAGAAAACTTTTGTCCTCTTACCGATTTTGCATTGTGAAAATGCAAGAGATGAAGTCTAAATAGAGTTTGAGAGGTTTTGTATAATGCCACCATTGTTGATGATGTGTTGTGTATGTATAATGTATATATTGCCTAAATTATTATTACTGTGATTTTACAAAGTTTTGAATTTTGTGAGGGATAACAGGAAAAGCCATATTTTTATGGAAGCTTCAAAATTTTATTTAACACTTGTAGTACTCAAAAATATAGTAATCAATTCAAAAAGAATAGTTTGTCAGTGATTTTGTGAAATTCCCTGCTAAGTGAAATATACTTCTGTATAAAGCATAGGTGTGTGACTTCTTCGTTTTTATGAATTATCATTCTTGACATGTTGAGATGAGGAACACTTAAATTCTAAATTACATGCATGTTCATGTTTACTTGTGCTTAGATGCATGGTAATGTGATATTTTAATGCTAATGGTTTAATATGCTTACTTGGCTTAATGCATGGTAATGTATGTTGCTAATTTAATATGCTTCTCGCTAGAAACAAGAAAATCAAGAGATAAACACAACATACACGGCACTATA
>JADGMU010000414.1:0-16552 GCA_016920895.1 Vaccinium myrtillus | reverse complement strand
CAAAATATGATCCAAAACCATGAAAAATTGTTTGAATCAAGCACTTCCTATCCTGAGTTTGAGCCGATTTCTTCTGTGAGTACCCTTAAAACCATGTTTTAAACAACTTGAATGGGTTCGATCATCAAAACATGACCCGGAACTTTGAGATTCGAGACGGAAGAGATCTTGGGTTAAAGTTTTGGAAGATAGAGGGGGTTCGTGGTAAGTTTATTTCTTGTAGGGGGTGTATGGTGAAAAACGTGAACTTACAAGGAGTGTCTCGGTAAATAACCCCAAATAATATTCTTATAATTAAAGTTAATAACTTGATTAATTAGAGAGAACTCAATATTTAAGCGATACTTCTTTCTATTTGATTCTCTTCTTCTTTTTTTCCCTTCTAATGGTATAAAGAACTAAAAGAAGTGTAGAAGTTTGTTTTAGTTAGATTACGAAGCTAAAATATCTTTTTACCTTATTAATCAACTTATAGTGAATTTTTTTATAAAAAAAAAAACCAAGGGAACTATTTTTTAAATTCGTGTTAGGCCTCGAAAATATTAGTATCGGCCCTGTAAATGGGCAAACCAAACTTTTGTCACGGAAGAAAATAATAACGAGTAAGCCTAGTTTGAGGTTCCGGTGATTGGAAAATATCACGGTTTGTAGTGAGAAGAGGAAGGACCGAAGGAGCAAAGAGAGAGTTTTGTGGAGTGGGCCGGGCTTGTGTTGAAGGAAAATCAAGATGATAGGCCAGAGTGGGTTAAGTATATATACAGTTGGAGTGGATGGAGAAGATATGGAGACTCATTAGGGTGATTCTATTTGCAACTCTTTTTTTTCTCCATACAATCCAGAAAAATGTCCTCAATTTTTATTGTTGGCTAAAAACCTAAATGCCCCTACAAATATGAAAAACTGCGTTTTTTTTTTCCGACATTCATACCCCGAAATATGTAAACTTTTTCAACATATCGATGTTGAAACTTTTCACTTAACCGAAATGATGCAAGACAAAGTTCAGTAATAAATTGTTGACTTAAGTTACTTTTTTCATCATAATAATATCGAATTCTACACATTACATCAACATTTGCATTCCGAAAACAAAACCTGAGAAATTCCATATATTGTTTCGACAATATAATGTTGAAATTTATGGATAATTTCACGTTTTGATATCCAAATATGTACTTGTAAAATTTTGTAATTTGTCAACATACGTTTTGACAAGATAATGTTGAAATTATTACCTTATTTCGACATTTTGATGCCGAAGTTTATACGTGTAATTTTTTTAAAATTCGACCTTCAATATAAATCGACATGTGGTTGTCGAAAATAGGTGTATATTTCGACATTCAAAGTACGAATGGGTTGAAGGGTATTTTGAGAAGTTTAGGTGTATTTAATGGGTTGTATGAAGTAAATTGGTTTGGGGAATTTTAGTTGTGGGTTGGATGAAGAAAATGGGTTGTATGGTGAAAAAAAAAAACAGGAAATTCCAAGCTGCCCCCACTTTTTGTGGGGGCTTCCGTCCAAACTCAATTTTGTCTTTCACTCTTAAATAGACCTTGGGCGCGCGTGGGGGGTTTTATTTGATGCACGCATGCGTGTCACATGTGCACTTTTGACTTTTTGTACTGAGTTATTAGTTTCTGACACTTTCTATCTTTTTTCGCTCTTTCTTTACACAGACGGCACATGCACATTTAACACACACTCTCTCTCTCTCTCTCTTCTTTTTATTTTTGAAACTTTAATATTTATAACTTTTAATTTATATTCCGATTTTGAAACAAAATATATATTTAAAATCTACTCGACGACATCTATCAAACAAGACCCATATTGAATATAAAATTGTGTGCATAAAAAAATAATTTGGGGGGTGTGAATTCTTTTATTTTGGGACGTGAATTATGTATTTTGGAGAGTGTGTAGAGGATGTGTGAATTGTGCAATTGAGGGGTGTGAATTTTTTCATTTTGTAGGGTGTGAATTGTTCATAAGGGTGTGAATTTTTTTCATTTTGGATGGTGTGAATTGTTTAAAAAGATTGTCAATTCTTTCATTTTGGAATATGTGAATTCTGCATTTAATTCTCTTATTTTGGGTGTGAATTTTGTATTTTTGTGAGTAAGCTGTGACAAGTGAATTTCGCATTTGAGGGTGTGAATTCTGCATTTGAGGTGTGTGAATTTTACATTTGACGGGTGTGGATGCTTTCTTTTGGGGGTGTGAATTTTGTATTTTGGAGTGTGAATTGTGACGTGAATTCTGCGTTTCAGTTATGTGAATTTTTTCTTTTGGGGCATGAGTTTTATTTTTTTTGAAGTGCGAATTATTTAGAAGGGGTATAAATAACTTTTTTTACATGTACCAAATTTCATATTCATAATAGATCTTATTTTAAAGATCTTATCGAGTAGATTTCAAATGTATAATTTTTATAGATAATGAATGCGTGTAACAAAATTTAATTTATTTTTAAATTGAAAATGAGAGAGAGAGACAAGTTTTTTTTTTTTTTTGAACTGAAAATAACAGAGAGAGAGAGAGAGAGAGAGAGAGAGAGAGAGAGAGAGAGAGAGAGAGGTGTTGTCTTGTCAAGTCACGCACTCAATTTTGCGTAGCTTTCTATGGAGTGCATGAAGCCAAAGTACACAGAACAAGGCCAGTGCCAGCAAAGCTTTGGCTTACCAATGACCCACTCTTGTTGCTCGCGCGTATAGTGTACCAGCGACGAAAGATAACGGGTCATCATTTCACGCTCTTGGGAACTGCGTGGCTGAAATTTTGCAATGTGTGTTCTCGTCATCATTACTTTCGTAGCACCTATCTCATTTATTATTGCCGAAAAGATATACTTACAATGGGCGCGCGTGAAAAGGACTTAAGCGAAATGTGTTTGACATGAGGTGGGTTTGGAAGGAAAACTCTTGACAAATTAGGGCGGGCCAGTAAGAAGCCCAAAAAAAAAAGGTTGTAAATAGAATTACCCTTTGGGCTTGCTCAATCACGTGGCCTTTTAATGAATTGAATATCTTGACCATTGGATTTGAATAGGAGATCCTCCAATTATTGCAGAATTGGAGAAGAGCCGAACTCAAAGCACTGGATGCAAAATCCTTCCTAGATGGTATCCGATGGAGTATTAGAAATATCAGATTTGTAGGAGTCTCTCACATAACCAACAAAAAGTTCCCTCCGACCAGTTGGGAGTTCAAACAACATCATGAACGAATGACTGCCTTCTACGAATAAGTAAACCAGCAGGTTTTTGACACATATCCAGAGCTCCCCTAAACTTCTTAAATTCTACTTATCTATTGCTATAACAAGTTATGCATTCCAAAACGTGTCCATGTACTATATAATTGTAGGATAAACATCGCTATATCCTAAAATAAGGGGATCTAGGAGAACAGATGCTTAGACACATGCAATGAGGGGCACAGAAAAGTCAGGGGAGTTCATGTACCAGTAGTGTCCGACACGAATACTCTTTGGACAGGACAAACAAATATCAAAAGTGTCCCACTTTCGTTTTTTTTTAATTTTTCATGTGGACAATCTGATTCTTATCCTGCTATCCCCCGCCGGAGTTCACTTCATTTCGTTGGCAGCTTATCAATAGTAAACATTCCCTGTCTAAGAAGATTCCTCCCCTGGAATCTTCTTAAACGTGCAAAGTCTTATCTAAGGTGTTTTGTCATGTCTTCTATCTTTAAGAAATTTTAGTATCACAGTATCGGTATCGTCTCGCGCGTACATGGTGGTGCTATCTGGAAGCGTAGATCTTGAGTGTGAAATTGAATCAAGTGAGCATACCTATAGGAAAATGTTCACAGCAACAAAACCTGCTGCCAGTGGACTAGAAACTGTTTCAAATGCTTCATCTACCCCTTCACCTGAACTACTCTTAAATTCTGACATAAATTGAAGGAGATTAGTGCAGACATGTAAGACTAAAAAGAGGAGCAAATCAAACCAGTAAGACTGGAAATATTTATACTGCATCAGAGTATTTTCTCGAACAGAATAGATTTGTTACAGCAAAAACTTCACGCCAATCACAATACTATCTTACATAATAGTCACAGTTCTCTGCTGCTCAAGTAGAGCAGCTCTTGATGATATACATGAAAGAAATTAAAAGGCAACACAATTTAAACCTTGGAACCTGGGTTATTACTTTGAGCTATCCCCGGCATTGCAGAACCACAACTTCAAACTTAAGCAACACCATGCAAACACTAAACATAGAAAGGAGAACTCACCTTTTTGATCTTCTTGCGTTCTGGCCTTCCCCTATGGATTCTGCTAGCCTTGAGGTCAAACCACTTCCCTGCAGAGTAGTTGGCTTCTCCTGGATTGTATTGCAAGGATCACGTGAAGGCCAAGCCTGCCTCAATTGCCTAGTTGGACTACCATACTCTCTCAAATGTCCTACCCTTGAATTAGCCAATATTTGATCCCTAAGACTTTTTACTGTTTTGTATCTCATAAAATCATCCTCACAACTTCTCCTTTGAGCTTGTTTCTCAACGTCATAGAGCCTCTCCCGATCTAAGCCAACACCTACATTCTGAATACTTTCAACTCCATCGGATATGCTCCTTTGAAGAGAAGTATTTCTCCTCGAACCTCTCCCAGAGATAAAATTTTGTCCTTCGATTTCATCATCAATCAAAACTCTCCTGGATTCGTGATTTCCACTTGAGGAATTTATCTGTTTGCAGGTCTTGTTATTGTTGACCATGTTCAAGTCTACAGAACAAGTATCACTTATGGCAGAATCTTCTTCGGAACCATCTCCATCCTCAACTTCTCCATACCCTTCTTTAGTATTATTCTCGTGGGTGACAAAACGGGATCCCCTTAAATAGGCACCATTATCATCATCCTTTCCATGACTTGGAATTGGAGAAAGGCTTCCCTTTTGTTTTCCTCTTTTCATAAAGGCTTCAAGTTGATTCCTTAACTTATCGACAATAGTATTTTTTTCCTCAAATTTATGCTTAGCTTCCAAAAGTTTCATTTGGGCTCTCTCTTCCCTTAACTTATCAGCTATATGAAGCATCTCCCTTTCATTCTCAACCCCTTCGTTTATTTTTACAGACTCTCTCTTCATTTTCTCGACTTCATCTTTGTCGTCACCAATATCTCTAGCTAAATCATCACACACTTGTTCTATTATTTCTCTTGCTCTCTTCTCACTCTCAAGTTCTTTCATTGCCTTCAAAAGTGATGATTTTGTATCTGCTAATTCATTTCCCAGTTTTTTGTTCAAACTCTCAAATCGTCGCCTCAGCTTCCTTTCAACCTCAAGTTCACCTGCGACCGACTCAATAGCTGATTCCACCACTTGTTTCTCCTTGTTTTTCCATGCCACTTTCTCTTCAGCGAAACACTTGACAAGATGATTGATTTCTTTTTCTTCCAGACGCTGTTCTTGGATCAATTGATTGACCAGCAAGCGGGCCCTCTCAAGCTCCGCATGTAAGGCAGAGATTAGGGACAAGCTTGATGAAGGCTGATCATCACGAGACCAGATACGGTTGATTATTTTCAGTAGCTCTTTAGATGTTGTCAAAGCATTACTAATATCCTTCAAACGTGGCCCACCTCCAACTATGGACTCGCTAGGAGTCTGACATCGGGATCTAGTCTCAACCTGCATTATTGACACGAGAAATACAGTTATTGCTACACAATGTATAACTCTTCACTCTTCAGCCATGACCAACATATTCCAATGTTTTTTAAAAGAAAAATAGACTTCAATTCAAAATTCTTAACATCAACATAAAAAATAGGTATTGGCAATAAACAGGGGCAGGTGAACAGGCACGCTAAATTGTGGTACGTGGGCGAGTAAGGGTAGCCCTCTAGATTAAATAGTTATTAGAACGCACTTTTTGGAGTAAAAATTAAATAAAACTATAGTTCAAATTACTTAAGCAAATCTCTAGATTTTAGGAGACTCGGACGGATTTGCAAAATCTCCAAAATATAAAGATCACTAACTCTATGGCCTGTCCCAATCTGCTTATTGGAATCCTGACGCTGCACAACACAACCAGATGAAAAGAAGACAACATCAAAACCAGAGTCAGACAATTCGCTAATCGAAATAAGGCTCAATGACAATTGAGGAACATAGCAGACATTAGGAATAGACAGTAAAAGGGAAGGAAGTAGAGATGATGGACCTAACAGAAACAACATGCATATGGTAACCATTGGCGGTGACAATACTAATAGGGGAAGCAGGGGGGCAAGTAGGGGGCACACAATGAATAAGAAGAGAAATAAGGCGTCATATGATGGGAAGAGCCAAAATCGAAGATCCAAGTGGCGGGTAAGATACTTATGGTGGAAGAACTATGCAAACTTGAGGGAGTGGCTAAGATACCTACGGTGGAAGAACCATGCAAACTTGAGTGAGTGGTAGACATGGCAGAAGCTTGGGAAGAACTCCCTTGAATGGCTACCAAGTAAGCCCGATACTGCTCAAAATCAAACTCAGGAAGGGCACTACAAGCGGTAGGAGTTAACAAGGCACAGGAGGTAGGAGTTGCCAAGGGCGAGGAGGATGCTGTGGTGCCTAGGAACTGAAGAACCAAGCGAATGATGAGCATTTCGTCCTTAGGCTGGAAACGCTTAGGGCACACATGCTTCCAATGACTGTTCTGGTGACAATAGCTCCACTCATCTACGGTATCTGGGGCTTGGGCTTTCATGTAAAGTGAATAAGATACGATGCTAGAGTGGGGAACAGAGGTGCCAATCTGTTGCCGAAGATGAACTGGATGAAGCAGGCGGAGCAGCAAAGACAGACTGTGAGGGAGAAGCCATACTAGCCACTTTGAACCTTGTTTCTTCTGCAATAAGTTCATGAACATCTCCATCCACAGAAAGTTGAGGAGAACGAGTGAACGACAGAGAATTGCCCCACGAAGGGGCTCAAACTGGGCTTGAAGAGCCATAAGGAATTGGAAAAGCCTCTGTTTCTCACGATACTCAACATAAACATCAAGTGACTGTAAACGAGTAGGTTCCGTACAAGCTAACTGATCCCAATAACTAGTAATTTCATTATAAAACTCCTGAATAGACTTATCACCCTGACTAGCATGACGAATCAAGTTCGTTCTGTTTGGCAAAATTAGATTCAAGATACATACCCTTCAAATAATCCCAGACTTTCTTGGATGTGTCATACTTCAAAAAAATCATTCCAATACTTGGTTTTCCAGAGTTGTGAAACCAAGTAAGAATTTGTGCATTTTCTATGGTCCATTTTCCAAGTGTCGTAGCATCATAGTCTTCAGCTTTTGGATTAGACAACTGTTGCCGGGTTGAGCCATCTACATGTCCCCACACTCCTTTCCCAACCACAAAATTTTTCATTTCATGTGCCCAGTAGGAGTAATTGTTACTGGTCAAACAAACACTAATCGCTTGATTTTTATCATTCGACATCTTGCTAAATTGAGTATGCAAAATAAAAGAGAAACGTAGCAATTACTAGAGTAGATAAACAGATAGCGAGGTCCAAAGAGACCTAAGAACAGATTGAAACACTGTTGATTTCTGAGAGGGCGGAACGAAGTAAGTTTGTGAATCATTAGAGTACGCAGAGATCCGGAGAAGCTTGTCGGATGCAAACAAGAGCAGATCGAGATTTCTGAGGGCTGTCGGATATCAGAGAGAGGCTGTTGGGGTTCTAGCGAGTCGTCAGAGGCTGTCGGAGTCTGGGGAGGGTCGTTGGAGGCAGGCAAGGCTTGTCGGTGACTGGGCTTGAGGATTTCTGGTGTTTCTGAGTTTGACAAGGCCAATTGAGAAGTAGAGGTTTTGGGAAAGAGCATTAGAAAGGAAGAGAAAGAAGCGAGAGAGAGAGAGAGAGAGAGAGAGAGAGAGAGAGAGAGAGAAGGTTAGACAACTGAGAGAGATGAGATGTAGAGGTCCAGATCAACAAAGATGCAGAGATCGACAGAGGTATTTGTCGATCTAAAAGGTTGGAGAATAACCTGCTCTGATACCATGAAACAATTCAGAGAAGAACGAAATAGAAAGGCTGAATGTATTTCTGAATAATGAAAAGGATACAACTCAATACGTTTAAATAGAAAACCTAGACTAGAGAATCTATCTTAAGCAAATTTATAACTAAAATAGAAGATACAAAAGATTCAATATACCTTCACAAAAGTAACTCCCACTAGACAAAATAAAACCTAGTTTGCTTTCAACTTTTCACTGGAGTATTAATGTTCCTTGGTCACACAACTCTATCTAAACAAATCCTTGTAAAAAGCCCTAAAAAGCAGTAACTTGGCAGTGTAATGTAAAATAATACTGGTCAACAAGGTGACGAAGGTCTGAAAAATATTGAATCCAAAAGGACTAAGAAATTTGTGTCAGAGAATGAAAAAAATTAGGTGTAACCTCCATTAAACTGGCACTGCTAAGGGAATCCAAAAGGCCAACATTGTGGTCTGCAAGCCTGATCCTATGAGAAATTGATGATGTCCTCTGGTGGCGACTTCCTGTACCCGATCGATCCATCCTCTGCAATGTTGAAAAGAATCACAAAAATAAAAGGAAAATCACCGATTTGATAACAGATAGGAGTACAATTAAAAGTGAAAACAACAAAAAACAACTTAAGCAACACAACAATTGCAGTAGTGCTAGCCTCCATTCTTCTTTAAGAAGTTTACGTTCTGTGTTTCCTGTATTCTGTAGAGAAAATGGAGACGATTGATTAGGCTGCAAAACAAATTTTGTCAATCATATCACCTAGGTAACCTATTTGGAACCATCTTTCAAGAGATCTCTTCAAATTAGCAATACATGAAGCTTCAATTAGTAGTTTCAGAATTCTCAGCCATTGAAAAATACTAGTTTAAACTTATGTTGATTTTAAGGTGAAAGCTAAATATTTCAGAAGCATATAAAACCAAGCTTATGACATCAAATTTAAGTCAAAGAGTTATCCACCAGAATCCGGTCCAAGTATCAAGTCCTCAAAGCCCACCTTGTCTCAATTTATACTTTCGATAGTAAACTTTGAGAGTTTTTTTCCATACCAATATCTCACCATTCACCAACCAATTTGGAACCATCTTTCAAGAGATCTCTTCAAATTAGCAATACATGAAGCTTCAATTAGTAGTTTCAGAATTCTCAGCCATTGAAAAATACTAGTTTAAACTTATGTTGATTTTAAGGTGAAAGCTAAATATTTCAGAAGCATATAAAACCAAGCTTATGACATCAAATTTAAGTCAAAGAGTTATCCACCAGAATCCGGTCCAAGTATCAAGTCCTCAAAGCCCACCTTGTCTCAATTTATACTTTCGATAGTAAACTTTGAGAGTTTTTTTCCATACCAATATCTCACCATTCACCAACCAAGCAGCCGCAACTAACCGCTAAAACACATACGTCCGTTCAATGAAAGGAAATAAAAGCACGGGAACGTTTAATTTTCTTTCATTTTTAATGTGTTTACTGTTTAGTGGGATTAAACACACACGTCTCTAACTTTCTACTGGGATTAAACTTACCCACAAAACTTGTCCAGGCAAAAAACACAGTTTTGCAGGAATCTTGTTCCTACAATCAATTCTACGTAATTGAATTCTATGTAATTAAACATCTACGACTTTTCAACATTCCCTTAAGTTATATATTTTTTTTTGAACTGCATTCCCTTAAGTTATATATGTCAAATGGATGTGTAAAAGGAAAATTACTTCATTTCGATTTACTTTTGTCCGTTTAATTTGTTGTTTTAACTAAGTTTTTGACAATTTCATGACCAAGTAAACGGAGTCATAATACCCACCTCAGAAACGGGACTGTGAGACGGATCAGACAAATGCGGAGGAAGGGAAACCGAATGCACCGACCTGGCCTCCACTCTCTCTCCAACCCTCATCATCAACATCATCTCTCTCTTCTTTTTCTTCTTCTTCTTTTTCTTCTCCTCCTCCTCCTCGAAACCCTCTCTAACCCTAGGCGACGGAACCTCGTTCATCTCCCACAGCGTCGCCGCCAGCTTCCTCGCTGAGACCCCACCACCGCTGTCCACCGCCGCCACGTCCGCATTTCTCCAACTGGGGACCGGCGTGCCGGATCTGGATCTCCGATCTGTACCCGCCAAGATGGCCCGCTTGACCTTGTAAGTCTGGAGCACCGATGAGGTCGTGGATGACGTCGGCGAGCAACCCCTCTTCCGGATCTTGCAGGACCCATGAATCAACCCGTCCACGACACGGTTCTGCCTAGGCATTAGTATCACTGTTTATAATCAGCTGGCTAAAATCTAGGAAAGTTAATAATAAGAATCAGAATGAGCAATGCTATAAATATATATGACTGATCTGCTGCTGCTGATGCTGATGCTGAAAACGAAGGAATCTGTGTTACTGTATCTGTGTTGTACAGTACTCCTATTGTATTGTTCTAGCACTAGTAGTTAAACGTTTAATATCTGTGTGGTGAGGGAGGAGGTCCAGAAAGAGATGCTTTTTCATAGCTGGAGGAGTGTGATGGTGCAGCGTGGTTGATGTATGTAATCAGTCTTCACTGTCTGGGTGGGTGGGTACAAAAGGAAAAGAAAAAGCATCTCACCTGACACCTGGCTGGAGGTTATTGGTTTGGTTGACTTTTGCTTTCCCGTTTTTGAACTCTCTACTTGAAAGGACTCTGCTAATTCCCCTTCTTTTGTCTCGCCATTTTCTCAGTCAAATGTTGTTTTTTATTGGACCGGCCTCGGTCAAATATCGCACGTCACATTAACAACAGGTTATTCAACGCTCCAAAAGCGTGAGCGGATCCATTGTCCCGAACTTCCAGTCTCAACTCTTTATACCGTTCATCCGAATCGTTCATCCGAGCAATTAACGGCGCAAATTTCATCTCACCCCAAACAAATCCTGAGTCATACACATTCATCTGCGAATGTGAACTGTCGAGTACTCAGATGAACGGTTTGGATGAACAAAACACAGAGTCGAGACAAGGTTTTCGGGACAGCAGATCCGCAACCTCCAAAAGCAATTCTTTCCCTCTTTAACGTGAGATGAGCGGGGCGGGTGCAATTCAAAAGAATTTTTCCATATTACTCTATAGGAGTACTAAAAAGAAGAACTAACAAAATTTCTAAAATTACAAAATAAGACAATGTAAATGATGTAGGCAAAATGAGACAAAATTTCTAAAATTACAAAATAAGACATGGACCCGACATGCCACACCCCATGTGAGTGAGGTTGTGGTTGGCTGTGGCACAAAATTTGTGTCACGTACTATCATTATTCTAAGCTAATACAGTAGTTGTAATGCCTCCGAAATTCGATTCATTGAGTATAAGGTTTTCGTAAAATCCGAATAAGTGTAAACTTGTTGAATTAAAGGACTGAGTTTAGTATGTAATTTCAAATATTACAAACTAAGTGAACGGAGAAAGTTTTTGATTTAAAAGTGATTACAAAATAATGAACCATCTAAACTACTACGTACATCTATGACTCCACCATTTCTTCGACCTCGACATTCTCAAGATCTCCGTGGTAGCGTTATACATTATTTATTCTCCATCCACACCTGATTGAATACCAGGGCACTCAGTAAAATATGGAAAACATTAACCCATAAGAAATTTTATGAGATGATACATCATTTCAATTCTAATTAATCAATGACATTGACATCAATACTTAATGCACCCATATACTATGATCCAATACACTATGCTTACATAAGCCACGACTAACTCATAGTTGGGATGCTACACAACTCTTAACGTAGCACAGCTCGGGGCATCCCTAATTGTTTACCCGCGGTTTTATCTAACGACTATTCGATGCTCACATACTCTATGATCCCACACATTATGCTCTCTTACGTCATGTCCTACTCATCAGTTAGGACACGACACGACCAAGAAATCTCTTGACCCCATGGTTTAACTAATGCATCGATCAAACACAACAACGTACATTGCAATCATGGGCACATGCTTGGTTCATCAACATTAATCAAATGTAATCAACTTAAACATGCAATAACAAAATTCCAACTTTATCTCTAAATATGATGTTTGATCCGGGGTGTACAAATAACCAATGTTTTAAAACCCGGACCGGAAGGCGACCCGGAAAAGAGGCCGGGCGGACGGGTCACCGGTCGAACCGCGGTCGAACCGCTATCGACCCGTGACGTCATAATTACATAATAAATATATTTTTTTTAATATACAAAATAATAAATATTAGGAAAAAAATTACGAAAAAAATCCTAAAATTCCAAAAAATTCCCTAAATATTTCCAAAAAATTCAAATTATTGTCATCTAATTTTCTCTTCACTAATTCACATTATTGTCATCTAATTCACATTAAGCTCCCTAAAAACCAGGAGTCATGAAATATTGAAATTGTAACAAACACAAGAAAAAGCTTGCCGGAGCACTGTGGATATTGTTCGAAATACCATTAACGGAAAATTACATCATGTGGTTAGGTCAGATTGATGATGTAATTTTTCATATTACGGAAAATTGTAACAAACCCAAATCTGGAAGCAAGTTCCTCGAAGAAGAAGAAGAAATTTCGGACCTTTAATGGTGCTAAATCGAGCTTGCCGGAGCACTGTGGTGCCGGTGCCGGAGTCCTGGGGTGCCGGAGCACTGTGGTGCCCTTGTTTGATCGTGGAGAGAGATTATCAATGGCTATTAAAGGGGAGAGAGAGAGAGAGAGAGAGAGAGAGAGAGAGAGAGAAAGAGGGGAAGTCGAGAGATGGAGACCTGCCTGGTGGTAACATGGAAGGCGACTGGGCGGTAGAAACTGGTGACTGGTGAGTAGAGGTGTGGTGAGTAGAGGTGGACGTCGGGAGTCGTGGACACGCGCCGGAGGCAGTAAAAATCCTGGCAGGCAGACGGCAGTATAAGTTGGCACGCGCACGGCACGCGCACGGCGAGCGGCACGCCTAAGGTGGCACGTGGCACGGCACGACACGGTCTTCTACGGGCACGGCACGGGCACGATAAGAAGTCAACGTGGCACGAGGCACGGCACGACACGACTTTATTCTAGCACGGCACGGCACGGGCACGAGCACGGGCACGGGCACGGGCACGGAAGTTGGCACGGCACGGCACGGAAGTAGGACGGACATGCTACGGCACGAGCACGGAAGTTGGCCTGGCACGGCACGGCACGAGCATGGAAGTTGGCCTGGCACGGCACGGCACGAGCACGGAAGTTGGCCTGGCACGGCACAAGGCAAAAAAAAAATGTTAAATAATTTATTTGTATGTATTTTTTGATAATCACAAAAATAAAAAAGAATTATTTTTTGGTTGTGTAACTTGTGTTAGTGAATTGTATATTTATATCAAGTTTAAAAAAAATTAAGTCATGAACAAAAAAATAAACAAGAGGGAAAAAGAAGTTACAAAAATTTTATTGATTTATTTAATTTTATATTTTAATTTTGAGAGAGAGAGAGTTTGGACAAAAAAATAAAATAAGCTTTTAAAATATTTTTTTACATGTTTGATAATTGAAACATTGCCTTTATCTAATAAAGATTTTGAAAAAAAAAATAACATTTCTTTCTTTGTGAAAAAAATAAAAAAAAATTAAATAATATAAGCTAAACTTCATATGAAATTATGAAATTAAATTATAGAAATTAATAAATAATATAAATTAATCAAATTATAGAAATTATCTTATAGAAGTTAATTTACGAAAATACTAAGTTTATTTAACTAAAATAAGCTAAACTTCATATGATATGAAGTTATGAATTATGAAGGATCCCGCAGGGTGTAAAAATTCAGACCTTGAACTCCAATTTTCGGAGAAAATTTTGACGATCTGAACCGTTAAATGTGTTTAAAATGTGTTTTTAATGTCCTACAAAAGGATTTGGCAAAAAATACTACCCGGAAGGGCTTGATCGGAGCAGTTTTTCATAAAATCGCTATATGAAAAATTGCTCTGATCAAGTCCTTCTAGGTAGTTTTTTTTGCCAAATCCTCTCACAGGACCTTAAAAACACGTTTCAAACACATCTACCGGTTCAGATTTTCAAGAAATAGATGAGATGGCCTTGAATTGGTGCATTATAGTGTTCAAATGCCACTGGAAGCACTGAATGTGTTCCGATCGTGTGGTTACCGACATCGGATGATCATCAATTTCGGGGAGAATCGTAGAATTGATAAGATGTTAAATCGTATCGGTTTAGATCAGACATTCAAAAAAACAAACTAGTATCCACCATTCAATGTTATACATTGAACATACTTAGTTATGAACTAATATATACTGCTATAGTCTAATGTGCGTTAGCCACACGATCTCAACACAATTACGATGATCCACACCTACTATTTTGTTTTTCTTGGTGTTTTAATAAACCTCGCCAAATTTTGGGTCAATCGGATTTTGAAAGCCCCTTCATCGGGAGATTCGAGACGTGGGAATCATTAGTAGGAAAATATTTGTTAACTTCGATCGAGCATACAGAGATAATAAATTTACTTAATTTTTGACATGAATAATATATTCCCTCCTAAAAAAAATATAGACTGCTTGACCGAAATCCTATACCTAATTTAATGGGTTGCCCCAAGCGTAGGGCGGAGACCGGTGTAGCACAATACCTGGTAAGACCGGAATCGAATCCACAGAGAAGATGGAAAGTGCTTACTAAGTACTCGGGTTGCTTGGTTTAAACACGGGTCTTAGGTGACCCTTGTGATTTGATTGGTGAAATTACCTAAACTAAGAGAATTTGATTTTACTTAAATTAATTAAAAGGTAGTACGGTCGTAGGGTTCATAACACGGTGACCAGGTCCGGATATTTCATTCTCCATTCGTTGTTTCCAAGAAACGTTTGATTTTAGAGAGAAAAGGTTACCCCGAAAGATGCGAATCCTCGCGGTCGCCGTTACCCATGTACATCGAAGAACAGGTTTTGGTCCCCCGTTCCCCGCGCTACATGGGCTCTGACAAAGCTCGGATTCGTCCAACGGAAGCTCTTTAATAACCTAAAATTGCTTTTTCCGTTGTTAAATTTGAGAATAGGAGCAAGAACACATCCGACCCTGGCCACGGTGTGTTAATCACCCCGCGACCATACTTCTAAAATTACTCACTCATATTAGCTAGAACGAATAACAAAATTCTGAAATTAAACATGCTATTAAACTTGAATATCAATTAAAACAAAGATTTGAATCTCGGATCACGGACAAACTCCCGCGAACTGAGATTAAAGTAAATAAACAGAACGTTACCGAAGCAAGGCGAGAATCCGCGAATAAAACTCTAAAACTTCAATCGAACAAGCTCCGGAAAGTAACAACTCCGAAGGAAAAACGGCTGCGAAAAACTAAGAAAAACCTAGCAAAGTTCGAACCCTAATTCCACCTCAAAAAGAGGTATTTATGTCTTTCCCGAAGCCCAAACACGTGGCAAAATCACCGGCCCATTTAAGCTAGTCGGTATCGATACAGGCTTTTAGCCGTATCGATACCCATACATTCTGTTCGCGTATAATGAACACGGTATCGATACAGAGGAAGTCATGTATCGATACCGAGACTCTAAATTGCCCCTTCAGCTTGTTTGGTCGTCCTGACTTGGGCCCCACCGGTTCCCAGCATGCCCAATGTCATGTGTCCACTTTACGTGCTCCTCCGGCCCGTTTCCTACAAAACAAACACAACAATACCAAAACACAAGACAACACCGCATCAAGTGGAAAATGGAATAAATCGCGCATCTAATGCGCTAATTCGCCCTACTTAGGCGCTTATATCTTGAGATATTGCGCGCCTATCACACCCCCCAACTTGAAGGTTGCTAGTCCCGAGCAATGAAAAGAATAAAACAAATAAATAAAAGGATAGATCTTTGAAACCCCCGGTAGGACGAGTGAAGTCTCGTGAGGGTTTTCAGCAGTGATAACCCACAAAACACAAGCACACTCCTTCCCTTTTCTTTTCTCTTTTTTTTCTCTTTGCGTGGTCGTGCAATGCCGGATCTCTCGGGCTTTCTAGTTGACTCTTTAGCGAGCTTTGGGTCGGCTATCCCCAAGCCAAACGGCCTTAGAGCACCAGGTTTTACGAGACCCCTACGGACTTAATTGCTCAAGTCAAAAAGGCTTTATTGAGATCCAGGCTAACCAGATTTAGCGATACTTTCACAAGGTCTATCCATCTTTTGACGCGAATAACACGGTGGGAGCATACCCCGATTGTCCGGTTACTACTCAATGGATGCCCGGATAAGCATTAACAATATAGCACACATAACTTGTTCCTTTTTTTTTTTTTACTAGGGAAGGAGTTCCAAGGATTCCATTGAATAAGTTAACACATACTGAAATATCGAAGACATATGAACCAAACTCGAGACTGGTGAATACTCAAGTGGAACAGTGTGTGTGTGAGAGCATGTTTCCAACTGACCAAACGCTATCCGACTATAGATGATACGGGTTAACTAAGCGCTTTCCTAAACATCATGGTTA
>JADGMU010000412.1:0-25645 GCA_016920895.1 Vaccinium myrtillus | reverse complement strand
GGATCACATCCGGACTTTTCATTTCCTTTTTATCCAATTTTTTTTTGACGATCCGATCCGTCCAATGTGTTCAGAAGGTGTTTTCAAGGGTCCTCGCGGAAAATCTTCAAAAAAAAAATACCGGGAAGGGCTTGATCCAAGCAGTTTTCGCAAAAAATGTATATAGACGGATCGGATTTTCCAAAAAAAATTTGCAACACAAAAAATGTCATGTTTTTCTTATTTCCGGGAGGGTGTGGATGTGAACATTTCCGTATATATATATATATATATATATATATATATTGGACAACTGATCGAGAGATGAGATGATATAGACGCCTAGGATTTGGGGTCCCTTCATGAGAATTTTTTCCCAAGTAATGTAAAACCTTAGTTTTCATGCCGTTAATTTGTGAGCTTTTCGGCTGCGTAGTCTTTTTTTTCAAACTAATTGTAAATGTACTTCACTTTTCAAACTATTTGTAAAAATACTTCTTAGCGCAATTTGCGCTACCCTCATAAAACGTCAATCGAAATTGCATTAAGTGTGCCGCGCTGGCACACCGCCCAGTAATATGCCACGTAAGCAGAAAACGCGATTTGGAATTGCTCTTTCTCACTAAAAGCGCGATTTGGAATCGAGCTTCCTCGTTTTTTTTTTGTTTTTCATTAAGTGCGTTAAGCACACAAAAAAACGCAAATGAAAAAAAAGAAGAAGTGAGATAGAGCAATTTCAAATCGCGCTTTCTGCTTACGTGGCATATTACTAGGCGGTGTGCCAGCGCGGCACACTTAACGCAATTTCGATTGACGTTTTATGAGGGTATTGAAATTGCGCTAAGGAGTATTTTTACAAATAGTTTGAAAAGTGAAGTACATTGACAATTAGTTTGGAAAAAGAGACTATTTAGCCGAAAAACTCTTAATTTGTTTGTTGTAGTGGTAAGATTGGATTCAAGTAATTACCCCAAAAAAAGATGAAATTGAATAGAGTGGTTTGGCCGGCCGGTTGCGAGTGCCAGCAAAAGAGAGAGCATTTGGATCCATATACCAGAGATTGGTAGAAGTATATGTTATCGGACATGAGTACGGAAATATCCATATAATAGGTATAATTTACTTTGCTAGTTTGTCTACTTGCCCCACATATTATTATTCATTTGCCTCAAAGACTCCATGAAAATCACAAATTTTGCCCTTGTAGCCTAACTTAATGCTCTCTCTGTCTCCAAAAACCGCAAGAACGATTGTTCGAAGGTCGAATTTAACCCTATAAACCTAATCGCCAATAATTACTGATCTCTTGTAAAATGGCTCATTAATGGTAATTTATTTTCAAATTTTAGGATAATTAGATTGATGATTTATGTTAGATAATATATAGGAGTGTACATGAGAATGGTTCATTGAGAACTTTAGTTTGAGTTTGACTACTGATTTGGTAATTTATTTTTCATTTCTAAACTAATGCTTTATGTTGTTGATTCCTATCATTTCATCTTGGAAATGTTAAGAATATTTTCTAGCATCATTAATGAGGTTATTATGTACCGATTTCAAAAATTGTGAAGAAAAATTGACCCCGGTGGCTATAAATACCAGCTCCACCCCTAGTTAGCTGGTCCAAACACTTTCAATTACTCAAAAAACAGGCATGCGTGGCTTGCTATTTTTAATGGAATCTTCCTAATATATATATACTCCTATGTGTGTTTGTGTGAAATGGTATTCCTGACTAGTGATTTTCACTTTTCACAAACACATCCTTAACCATCAGTACACTGCTTCTTCCTTCCTTTTCAAGTGTACCCTTTCAGAAACATGTGTTCATTGAGGGGTAGCTCCAGAATTTTCATTCAGCGATGACAATAATTCATAGTTCTACTACAAAAAGCTCTATGCTAAAAATAACATCTAACTTGACGAGATATACTAGATGCAAAAGAATTTTTTTATTAGCTTTTACAGTTATACAAAAATTAAGCTGCTCTATTTTAATCCTTAGTTCTATGACAAGCCTTTGTATTTTGAATGCGTTGAATTTAGATTCATTATCAACACCAATGAACATATTTTTCTCAAGAAATCGATCCCTAAACACTTTTAATCTCGGTCATCTAAAAAACGTGATTAAAAATAAAAAGGAAATTAAGCTTTAATCTCGGTCCTTTAAAAAGTGTGATTGTAAGTAAAAGAATATATCTCGCTTTTAACAAGGACCGAGATAGAAAAGTTTTTTTGAAAAAGGGAGATGGAAAGAAGTATTTTGACATATAAAGTGTGATTGTAAGTAAGAGAATATGTCTCTTTTTTAACAAGGACTGAGATGGAAAAGTTTTTTTTGAAAAACCGAGATGGAAAGAAGTATTTTGGCATACAATTACCCTGGGCACGAAAAGAAGTATTTTGGCATACAATTACGCAGAACTCGCGCCCAAATTTAAGCCTTCCCTACACGACCAAAAATTCCTCTCTCGTCAGTGGATATCAAACCAAACTCCAACTCGTCTCTCTCTCTCTCTCTCCAAAAATGTTGAATCAAACGGTTGTGTCCGAGACTTTTGATGATTCAGGTTTGAAGGCCTAATCCAAATTACGTTCGAACTCATATTGTATACCGGGCTTGCTGCCCTTTCAGTTTGAATTGATGAATTTCTCCTGCTTGTAGATTGAGCCAAAATCTTTGGTTGCTAATTCATCTAAGGTACGTACTTAACTATTGCAATCTTTGATTGTGAACCGTTTATTGGACTGACCTAATTGGGTTGGAATTGACGCTGGGTTCTATTCCAATATGAAGCTGGAAAGGACTTTTCATATTATTGAATTGGAGTAGATTAACACTTGGATATGGCTCAGTGCTGAATCATGTAATCCTTGTTTGCATTGTTTAATGACTTCTACGTGTTTGTTGATTTGCCTCATAGACCCCTCCAGTTGTAAGTTGATTATTGGTCAAGACCTCGTGGAGTGGCAAATAAATGTTGCAAATGGAGAGCCTCTTCCCATGAGCCAATCACAATTGCCACTATCAGGTTAGTTTTTTAACCACTTTCTGTTTAATCTTTCTCCCGTATTGAATTCTGCTCTTATTTTATGAAAAACGATCCTTTAAAGTGTTCCAATTGTGTATTATTGACAGCTGATCACAACAGTATATACAAGTCTGTTCTGCTTGGCTGATCACTAAAGAGACGAAGGAAGGAGAATAACTTTTAGGTTTAAAAATTTCCTTTGCTTTCCTCCAGTTAAAAACAGCTACCACATTTTATTTTTAACTACTTTGTAATGTAGAGTAGTAACAAAATGCAGTGAAGTAACTTTCCAGGCTTCATGAATGTAACTGGGCAATTTTTTGAGTTAAAAACGTAATCTAAAGAGTTGATATTCACAGATTTTAGCTGGTGCAGTTTGTGCATGATCCTGGCTTACATTGGTGCTCTGCCTTCTAAAAGGCACCCCCCAATATCTTTATTGCATTGATCATTGTACTTCCTCTGTTTGCATGCTTGTATATTTGTTAATGTGCACCGTTGGTGCAATGTGCTCTCTTAAATCTGTTGGAGTTGAATGGTATTGGTTAGTGATGTTTGAGTGTTGTGCAGCAACTGATTGGCAGAAAACTGGATCATTTAGTGACTGGATGTTACAAAATACTCACCCCAGCACTGAACCTTCAGGGTCACTGGTTTCCAATTACCTTCTTATTAGACAAATTTGTGCCAACTCATTTTGATTTTCTCCCTCCTCTTGGACTGCTCGGAGTCTCCTTGAAATAGAACAAAATTCCAGTTCTTACTTTATGAGATGTGTATCTGTAATGTGCTATTGTACTCGTTGGCTGTATTCTGCCATACGTTGGCTATTAGCTGTTTTCTGCACCTGTTTTTTTTTTCTTTTTCACATAGCTTGATTCATAACTCTTTGCCCTAATTCTTCCTATTGATGTGCAGCCCAAAATTGCAACCACTGGTGGATTACTTAATGACACTGGAGAGGACACTGCAGAAAAAGCATGTTTCGGGTGTGAGCGAGGGCGAGACTAGTGGACTTGCTCACCGATTGAAGAAGATGCTGGTTGAGCTCAACGAGTACGACCATGTCAGGTCAATATCAAGAACCTTCAACCTTAAGGAGGCACTATAATCTCTCTCTCTCTCTCTCTAATCTTGTTCCACAGCTAGTCTATCCATGGGGTATGATGCTTCTGTTGCTGCATAGTTTTTGCAAGGTGCTAGTGTTCTGCTACATTTGCTGCTGGTAGCTTCTGATGATTGAATGATGCTGCTGCTGTTTATGCTTGAAGGATGCAAATACTGTTGATGCTTGATTGGCGCTATCTCCTGATTTGCTGTTGCATATGCCTTCGTAACTTTTTTCAGCTGCTCTTTTACTATGCCTTATGATTATTGGGGCTTTTACTGTTCTACAGTTTTGGAGTGGTAATGTTGGAACTTCTTACTGGACGAAAACCATTTGATAGGTAAACTTACTCCCTTTGTGTTAGAAGACAAGTAAGATATACATGTCTCTCTGATTCTTGCTAGTAATTTTGGCACAGTTCAAGACCAAGAATTGAGCAATCATTGGTTCGATGGGCAACGCCTCAGCTCCATGATATTGATGCTCTGTCCAAGATGGTTGATCCAGCTCTCAAATGGCTTTACCCTGATCTTTGTACCTTTTTGTAGTAGATTAGATCACGGTTTTTCAACCGAGATTAAAAGTAAAAGATCACACCAAAAGACCGTGATCTTTGTACCTTTTTGTAGTAGTGAGTCATCACAACTTAATAATGAATGATAACAACATTATACTCAACCACGGCATCACCTGTGGTTAAGTTGAACCAGATCGTCGATGCCGTGGCAATACCACGAGCTAGTCGAAAGACACCGGAGCCGCCCACGATTGGCATTTCACGATACTTCTCAAGTGCCGGATTCCGGGCCAAAATGCTGAGAGTGCTACCTTCATATTTTCCTGTAGTGAAGACAAAGTTCATGGTCATGATTAGGCCCAACTGCTCCATTCCAGCCGAACCGTAAAACCCCTGGGCTCGACCCACAGTTGTGGAATTGGGTTCGGGCCCAACAGTCAATGGGTCGTCGAGCACGTTGACTAGGCCGAAAAACGTGGGTGAGGTGAAGGTCATGTTGGCTTTGGCTACTTGAACTGCTGTTGGGTTCTTGCCGCTGAGGGTGTCATGGAAGTAGAAGTGAAGCTTTGTTATCTTTTCCTTTTTGTGGCTGAGGTTTTGGAACCAATCTTCCACTTCATTCGGTCCTTGAGCTATGCCGTGACCCATCGGCGTGGCTACGACCATGGAAAATAATAGCATTACACTTACAGATAGCCTCCCCATCTCTGTTTGTGTGTGTGAGCGTCATGAGCAGGTTTAGTTCAGGTTTGTGTATGTTCTTATAGTTGCTCTTACCCATAGACTAATAGGATTTGATGTGATTGGTAGGTAAGGTGACTGTTAAAATTGTTTGCGTGCACCTCTTGTGGATTCGATTAGTCAATTTCACTAGGTAGCATTATATAAGGTCCTTTCCAGCCAATACAAATGACAAGATAACAGTTGATGAATCGGTTTTTGGCGTGTTTGATCAATGACCTACAAACAAGAACTAAGAACACCGGTGTTGACGTGTTGTGTCAATCAACATCCCATCATGGCCAAAGTCAGCTGATTTTGTTGGTGAAGATTAACAAATAGAACTCAAGCAATATAGGATAGCCAGCTTTGTGTATCTGCCCCATATGTAAGGGAGTGATTTTATAGGCATTTAGAAGGTAGAATTCCGTTGGGATTAGGATTCTTGGAACTCGGAATAGGATTTGATGTGATTGGTAGGTAAGGTGACTGTTAAAATTGTTTGCATGCACCTCTTGTGGATTCGATTAGTCAATTTCACTAGGTAGCATTATATAAGGTCCTTTCCAGCCAATACAAATGACAAGATAACAGTTGATGAATCGGTTTTTGGCGTGTTTGATCAATGACCTACAAACAAGAACTAAGAACACCGGTGTTGACGTGTTGTGTCAATCAACATCCCATCATGGCCAAAGTCAGCTGATTTTGTTGGTGAAGATTAACAAATAGAACTCAAGCAATATAGGATAGCCAGCTTTGTGTATCTGCCCCATATGTAAGGGAGTGATTTTATAGGCATTTAGAAGGTAGAATTCCGTTGGGATTAGGATTCTTGGAACTCGGAATATATATATATATATACAATTAGCTTCTAATGAGGACGTCCTCATTTGAAGAGAAATGAGGACCAGGCACCACAGCCCTTGGATGATCCAAGGGCTCAGATTTAAAAACACCATTTGCGGGTCAAACCACCCTAGTCGCGGGTCAAAACCCATATCCGGGTTAGCCAAACCCCATCCGGGTTATATCAATCTTACGCTGTACTCTTTCCCTCCCTCTATTCCACCTACGCCAGAGAGAGAGAGAGAGAGAAGAGGAGATCGACCGATCGATTCAAGGAGCTGGAAATCGAAACATCAGAGAAGACGACTGAAGGAGAAGACAACCACCTACGATTCTCTCTCACTGTTTGTTTGGCTCTAAAAAAACTAGGGTTTCAAAATCGATTTTCCAAGAAAACCCAAATCGACGTCGAGGAGCTACTCTGTGAGGACGTCCACATTAGAAGCTAATTGTATATATATATATATACACAATCATGATCTCCCAAGGACTCCCTCACGGATCTCCTCTGTGAGGACCACCCATTTTTTTTTATTTTCCGGACTAAATTTTGACGATCCGAACCGCTCAATGTGTGTAACACATGTTTTCCAAGGCCAACGCGAGGGATCGCCAAAAAAAAATAACCGAAAGGGCTTCATCCGAGCAGTTTTTCATAATAAACGTACATATACAGTTTATCGAAAAATACTCGAATGAAACCCTTCCGGTTTTTTTTTTTGGCGATTCCTCGCAGTGACCCTTCAATAACACGTTTTAAACACATTGAGTGGTTCGGATCGTCGAGTTTTGACTCCGATCCATGAGGTCCTCACGGAATTTTCACGGAATTTTTGTGAGAGAATCCTCATTAGATCATGATTCCCTCTCTCTCTCTCTCTCTCTCTCTCTATATATATATATATATATATATATATATATATATTACACGCAAATTTTCTTATCCGGACCCCTGGATGTAAGAAAAAAATACATTTTTTTCATTTTTAAAAATTATTTTGGGAAAATCCGAACCGTTCAATGTGTTCAAAAGGTGTTTTCAAGGGTTTCCGCTTCAATTATTTAGCCAAAACATCCCTTAGTTTGTTGTAGTTAAGGAGTCTATGTAGAAATATAGAGTGCAAGACTGATGTATGAATAATAGAAATTATTTAATCTCTCTCTAATCTTTCTCAGCGAAATGAAAAAAAAAAGAAAGAGACTAAACAGTGTGCATTAAGGTTTTGAAATCCCCAACGGTGTTTCGGCAAAATAGTTGATCCAAATTATTTTGTCTTTGTTCAATAAAAAAATTTCATTTTTAGTTTTGAGTCAATTTTTTTTGTTGTAGATTATTGGTTCGTCTCGACGAAAGGAATCTAAAAAGTAAAAAATTATGTTCAAAATTAAAGTTTTTTTGAATAAAGACAAAAATAATGAATTATTGGACATTTTCTGTCTTTATTAAAAAAATCAGTTCTGAGCATACATTTTTACTTTTTAGATTTACATTTCTCCCTTGAGGCAATCCAATAATCCGAAAAAAATTGACACAAAACTAATGCAAAACATAATGGCTGTGTTTGGTTAGATAGTTTAGTTTAGTTTTGAGTGGAGAGAGATAGAGAGAGAAATGAAGGAAATGATGATGTCATCAAAACTAAAACTAAAACTAAAACTAAAACTAAAACTAAAACTAAACTGGAAAATGAACAGGGTCATATGATCTTTTAGTCGGATTATATAAAGCAAATGCAATTCCTTCCATATCACAAAAAAAAATAAAAATACAACAAGGTATAGACACCAGATACTCCACAAATGGTACAAGAGGTATGATGCCAAAATTACCAATTAAGGAAAAATGTGTCCACAGTAGTACTGGCAATTATTTGTATTGACCAAACATAACTCAATAATGAAGGACAACTACATTATACTCAACGATAGCGTCACCGGTAGTGGCATTGAACCAATATGATTTCGCAGTGGCGATTCCACGAGCTAGCCGGAAAACACCAGACCCTCCGACAATGGGCATCTCACGGTAGGTATGAAGGACTGCGTTTCGGCCCAAAAGGCTAAGAGTGCTACCATTGTACGCACCAGTGGTGAAAACAAAGCTCAAGCTCATCTCTGCAACCGGATCCACTAGATCAGCTGATTCATACATCCCCTGGGCTCGGCCTATTATTGTGGAGTTGGGCTCCGGGCCAACTGTGAGTGCATCGTCGATCACCACAACTAGCCCGAAGAATGTGGGTGACTGGAAGGTCGTGTTAGTGTAGGCTACCTTCACTGCAGTCGGGTTTTTTCCACTCACTTGCTCATGGAAATAGAAGTGAAGCTTTGTTACCTTTTCCTTCATTTGAGGGAGGTCTTCGAACCACTTCGCCACAGCTTGTGGGCTCTCGTCAATGCCGCGAACTATCGGCATGGCTATGACCATTGAGCATAGCAATAGAATTGCACATACCTTTCCCATCTCTCTGTCTCTAATTTCTACCTTCAATTGTGAGATAAGGGAGATTGTGTAGGCAGGCTTAATATAGTTGGCGTAGTGGTTGCATCACTTGACCAAGAACCTCGTGCCTTCCTAATAATGGCCAGGCATGCATACATATTAGGGAAATTAATTATATGTGGACTTTAGTGTTGTGTTTCGAGCATTGCTCAGTACGAAATTTGAAAGACTAAAGAATCTGACACGAACTTCCTAATCGGATCTGTTGGATGACGTGGTTAGTCTCTCAAGATTATTCAAATGCGCATAAATTGATCCAGACAATATATTGAGTTATCAAAATGAAAAAAAAATAAAAAACTTCCTAATGTCAACATGCATTAAACTTGCATATAGTAATACTGTAGTTAGTATACAATAAACCTCGAGGTGTAACCAACCAAGCCAATCCAGGGGGAGGGTATATATAAACGGTAATTAGCCGCGCGCATCTAAGTTAGACAGACAGTACCAAATACAGGCTAGCTTTTGTCTGGAGCCACATGCAACTTTTAAATAATACTGGTTTTCCCACATTAGCTAACTACTGTACATATATTTATTTGGCTCTTCCATAATTGGCTGGTTATTAAACAACTCTACGTAAATGTTCATAACAGCATGTATATTCATTTGGCCCTTTAACCTACTTTTAGTGTTAGATTTTTACTTGCGCAAATTAGTTAACTCGTTCCTTTAAATTTCACTCCACTCGTTTTTTTTTTTCCGTAACTTTTCTGTCTTTTAAGCTGTAGACAAAACTAAATTGTGCCTCAGCATACATTGCTCTTGTTCTATTGTTTGACCCCAGATGTTAAAAATTGTGCCTCTGCCCCTCTTACGTTTGCTGAAAGGCGAATGATAGAGAGAGAAAGCAGAGAGATGGAGAGGGGAAGAGGAAAGCCAACAACTCGCACGACTTGGAAAGAGAGAGAGAGAGAGAGAGAGAGAGAGAGAGAGAGAGAGAGAGAGAGAGAGAGAGAGAGAGAGAGAGAGAGAGAGAGAGAGAGAAAAAAAAAAAAAGAAGAGAGAGCACATGTAGGTAGGTTCCATTATAACTTTTTTTTAAACTTTAACCAACATTAAAAAAAAAAAAAAAAACCCTTAGAGAAAGTCCAATGCTAGTTTTAAAATGACCATAACCATTTCTATAAATTGGCACCAAAAAGTGCTTTTGGGTCAAATTAGGGAACTGTCACTTCAGTAGTTGGTTTTATTTTAAAATCAAACAATTTTAATTTTGGCTAACTTTCCTTCCACCTTATTCTCTTCTACTTTTTGAATCTCAATTCAACTATCTACGTCATTTTCAATCTCCGTTGTCATTTAATCCCCGTTGTCGATCGAACGTCTCTCTCACTGTGTTTGCGTCGATCTTTTTCTCTCAATCCCACAGTCGAGGGTTTTCATAGTATTTGCATATTACGGTGATATATATATTTTTCAGATTTCGGCAACTGTTCTATTTTCCGGCCATTTTCAGGATGGCAGTTGGGATTTGGTGAGATGGAAAGGATGACTATATCCTTATTTCCAAATATAGAAGCAATTATTCATTTGCTACAATATTTTATAACTAAATTTGGCATCCCATTGGAGCATGATTTTTGGATTTGGTTCTATATTATGATTTTTCATCTAGGGTTTGTATGGAGTAATAATTGTCACAAGTCTAGGGGGTCATGTGCTCACTCTGGCTTCAAAATCCAATGGTTTCCGTTAGGTAGTTGCCTGATCAGTTCCTTGGGAGACATATTCTTCGAAGTGGTTGTAGGATTCTCAAAAAGAAGTTGTTTTAGGATTTGGTTTCAAAGTTAGGCATGCATGCTTGGTATTTTAAATAGAAGAGGTTGGAGGATTTGGTTACAAAGTTTTAATGGGCATGTTCGTTTCCTAGTTTAGTTTTAGTTTTAGTTTTGATGGCATTATCATTTCCCTCATTTCTCTCTCTATCTCTCTCCACTCATTACATCTAATGACATCATCGAAACTAAACTAAACAATCTAACCAAACACAACCAATACAATTTTGGTCGAAAAAGTGATTTTGTTACAATTATGTGCATGGTGATATTACGATAGTATTATGATTTCACTGTATGCTTCATCTCTCTTCCTTTTGCTATTGAGAATTTTAGTAGTTTGGAATGATTAAAATAGAAAAAAAGATTTCACGCACGCGAACGCGAACTATGTAACTTAAGGACTACTCTAATTTTTATGGGATTGATTAAAATAATCTAAGGGGTTGCAGTGCGCTTTGGTAGGACACTTCGAGATGTAATCATCATGACCTGAACGGCTCATTTACTCGTTTTTTCGTCTAATCATGTGACTACTGATATCCGATCTAGCTACCTAATTTTTTTGAATAACTGAAGTACTCGACAAACTCTGTGAAACAAGTTACGATACTATCTAACCATATAATAGAGGGAGATTCGTCTTCTATTTCGGTCAATGATCATACTAACCGTCTAATTTTTGAAAAGTCTACTTAGTTTTTTTTAATAACTAAAGTAATTGCTGAACTCTATAACACGAGCGATTGAGGTTAATTCTACGACTTAATTAACATTTCGAGTTTGCGTAACTGGTGGCCAGATCATGCGGTAGAGCTCTTGAATGCCACACACTGTATCACGGAATCGAGTCTCATTTCCCCTATAATAGATAAAGAATGGCGAATGACCAAAAAAAAAAAAAAACGTCGAGTTTTATTTTGATTTTGTTGGGTTATGAATTCAACTTCTTATTGTCATATGTATATAATTGTAAAAGAGTTAATTTTTGCGTTGTGTAAACCGCAAATGCTTATACACTTTTGTTTGGAAATGTAGTCCATTTTTCTTAGTTATTTTTCGTGCTTTAAATTCTTAATTTCGACACCCCAATTAGCAAATTCTAGTTCTGTCAGAAAACACCTGACCCTCTCTGACAATGGGCAACTCACGGTACAAATTTAAGACTGGGTTTCGGTTCGGCCCAAAATGCTAAGAGTGCTACCGTTGTACTCTCCGCTTGTGAAAAAATATTCAAGGTCATGAGTAGACCCAATTCCACCATCCCAGATGACGCATAAATCCCTTGGGCTCGGCCCACTACGGTGGAGTTGGCATAAATCACCAGTTCACCACAAGAAGCCCGAACATGGTGGGGAACTGGAATGTATTGTTGGCTTGGGCCACCTTCACAGCGGTCGGGTTTTTACCACTCACTCGGCCGGCCATGGAAATAGAAGGGATCCAGCTTTGTTTCCTTTTCCTTCATCATAACGAGGCTTTGGAACAATTTTCCCCCTGGTTATGGGCTTTTGTCGATGCCATACATAGGCAGGGGCGGCTACGGGATTTTAATTTAGTGGCGTAAAAAATATATTAAAAAAAATGTAATACAGAACACTAGCTAGTACTATATGAAATAAAGGTACTTATTTTGGTTGAAAATTTATAGGGCCTAATTTATTTTATTATATTGAGCTATCTGATCTGCTTAATTGCAAATTCGAGTGAATTTTTAGTTACTGTTGCTTTGTACGACTAATGTAGTGCAAACAATATGAAAGAAATATACTATAACATTATAAGTAATAAATACAAATTTTTAGTGTATTTTTCAAACTCTGGGGGTTCGCTAACATAAAAAATATGAAAGAAATATCAAATTTTATGCAAAAATATACGATCATCGAGCATAGCAATAGAATTCCCAGTGGAGCCGCCCCTGCGTGGCTATGATCATCGAGCATAGCAATAGAATTGCAACAATTAATTGACCAAAAAGCAATAAGTTCTAAAGTGAGATAATTCAAATCCTTGAAGCTAAAAGCAATTCAAGAACTCATTTTGGCATGAAAATTAGCCTCTACAAATTAAGAATGGAGAACTTTTTTATAGCAGGAAAGGAATAGTAGGATTTTTAGAGGAATTCAAAAGCCCCTTGAGCAATTATCCGCCAGGTTAAATTTGCAGTCATGTTCAAGGCTTCTCAAAGCAGGAATGTCAAGCTCACCTCCTTATCTTCGCAGCTTTGCCCGAATTGGCACATTCCTTCTTCAGTTTTCTAGCTATTTATTCTCTTGTATAAGAGAAATATTTCAGGCTGGGTGGCATAGCCACGTGGGGTAAATTTTGGCCTCAAAATTACAAAAATGCTGCAGAACAACCTCAACAGATTTGGACCGTCCAAAACATGGATGGACAGCCTGAATGAGCTGACGGTCGGCTCCCGTGGCCTTGCCACCTGATCCCTTGTATAGGCTTTTATTTTTACAGTGCTAGCATATCTCTTTATAGGTTCTAGTTTGCCACATCTAGCTCTTCTCTTGTGTAGGCTCAAGCCTTTGTGTTTTGTATCTCTTGAGGATCTCCTCCTTTATGATTTCTACGGAGTAATGAAATGGTTTAATTGCCAACAAAAATAAATAAATAAAGAATGGGAAAATTGACAAGTACAATGAGAACTAGGACAGCAAGATTGCAATTATTGTACAAGTGGAGAGATAGCCCGATAGAAGGTACAATATACTTTTATGTATTTGACATGGTTTTCAAACCTTAGTAATGATACGAAATTCATAAGGGAAAGAAAAAAGAGAAGAACATGCTTTGTGAGCAACCGTTACATCAACAAGACCACAACAAATTTATTGCATACAATGTGAAATAAACACGAGAACAACTGCATGCCTCCATCGAAGCCGTAGACCGGAAATTAATTTGATAGATGCAAATATAAAAAATTACTCAATAATGAAGGACAACTACATTATACTCGACGATAGCATCGAAGTTAGAGAGCAAAGCAGTTTTTGCGGTGGCGATTCCACGTGCTAGCCGGAAAACTCCGGTCCCTCCGACAATGGGCATTTCACGGTACGTATGAAGGACTGCATTGTGGCCCAAAAGGCTAAGAGTGCTACCATTGTATGGACCACTGGAGAAAACAAAGCTCAAGCTCATCTCTGCAGCCGGATCCTCTAGGCTGGCAAATACATAAGTCCCCTGGGCTCGTCCCAATATAGTGGAGTTGGTCTCCGGCCCAGCTGTCAGTGCGTCGTCGATCACCACAACCGTCCCAAACCCGGTGCTTGACTGGGCGGTCATGTTAGCTTGGGCCACTTTCACAGCAGTCGGGTTTGGGACACTTCCTTTATCATAAAAATAGAAGTGAAGCTTTGTTACCTGTTCCTTCATATTGTGTTGATTTTTGAACCAAATGTCCACATCTTGTGGGCTTTGGCCCTGAAGAACCATAGGCATCGCTATGACCACTGAGCAGAGCAATAGAATTATTGCACATAGCCTTCCCATCTCTCTCTTTCTCTAGTTGTGACAAAAATGGTTGTGTAGGGAGGCTTAATATAGCTGGCTTAATGGGTGCATGGAGTTGACCAAAGTAGCATTGAACAATAACTCGGGGTTTAGTCAAGGACGGAGCCAGGAATTTCACTACGCAGGGGCGGAATTTTTTATCCCAAAATACTTTGCAGGGGCAAGTTTATATAATTCATAAGAATTTTTTTTTTCTATATAATACCAGAGGTTTTTTTTTTTCCCTTCTTGCAGGGGCGACCGCCTCTACTGACCACCCTCTACACTACTAGAATAATTGATAAAGATCACACTAAGAAAATTTGAAACATTACGGTTTTGATGAAACCGTGATAAAGAAATGCGCGCAAGGTGAGATTTTAATGTCACTTCGCTAGTAAAACCGTAATGATTAATCATAATTATCACAGGTTTAAAAGAACTGTGATAATAATTGCTTAATTTAATCACATTTTCCTACAAGTGTGATAAAATGTGTTTATTTTACCACGCTTTGTTACAAGTGTGATAAAATGTGTTTATTTTTACTACGCTTTGTTACAACCGTGATATAAGATATTTATATTAACCACGTTGTGTTACAACCGTGATAAAAAACTTTTTTATCACATTTTTTCCAACCGTGATAAAATGTGTTTCGCATACTTTAACCACACTTCAATTACAAGTGTGATAAAATGTGTTTATTTTCACCACGCTTTGTTACAAACCGTGATAAAATGTGTATTTTAATCACGCTTTGTTACAACCGTGATAAAAAAACTTTTTATCACGCTTTTTCGACCTTGATAAAATGTGTTTGCATATTTTAATCATACTTCGATTACAAGTGTGATGGACTAGTAAATACTCTATTGTTTATTTTAGGTTTTTAAATTTTGTTGCCTTATGCATCACTTTTGGTGAATAGACAAATGTTTGTCGCCTTATGCAATGCCTTTGTCGACTAAAATATGAGCTTAGTCGCCAAAGTAGAATCTGACAGAGACACAATGGCGACAAAAAATGTTTGTCCCCAAAAGAAAACGCGTCACTAACTAATTTTTGGTTAGTGTCTACTAAATTACTAGGTGTCGCAAAAGGGTTAGTCTACGACAACCAAATTTACGTCGTCAATTGTATAATTCTAAAAATTAAATTATCATAATGTAATGAAATATGATATATTATAATATAATGCAATATATATTTTAGGTAAAATATATTACATATTTGTTGTAATGTAAAAAGGAATAAATGAAAAGATATTACATATACATATTTTTTGGAAAATGTGACATGAAGACTTGGGTAGCCTGGTGGTTAAGTGTTAGGATAAGATTTGGGAGGTTGGAGGTTCAATTCTTAGCAAATGCATGTTAGAATAAGAATTGTGAGGTTGTGGAGATGGTGCCATGAGGCAAAACACATTAAATACATATAATATGTTTTTATGTCTCACACCGTAATGGTATAGTCAATCCAAACACGGTTTTTTGTCCAAACCGTGATGGTATAATTAATTTAATCACGGTTTTTTTAGCAAACCGTGATTGTATAGTATCTTTAATCACGTTATTTGTCTAAACCGTGATCTTAAAACTAATTTCATCACAGTTTTATCTTCAAACCGTGATAATATTGTTGATTTAACTACGGTTTGTCATGTAAACCGTAATCGTATAATGTTTTTAAACACGTTTTTTTGTTCAAATCGTGATCTTTTACGATCTTTAACCACGGTTTGTTGTCCAAACCGTGGTCTTATCTTGTTTATCATCACGCCTTATGTGTTTCCATATCAGTTTAGACTTACATTTAATCACAGACATAAACCGTGGTTGAATCTTGAAGACTTTTAATAACGGCTCCATCAACCACGGTTTTAAAACCGTGATCAAATTATAAAGATCACGGTTTTTACCCGTGATCTTTTAAGTTTATTGTAGTAGTGCTAGCTCTATCCCTGGGTTTAGTTATGGATTTCAAGAACCTGGCAACGAGCCATTGGCAAGTTCTATTTGCATTTTTATTGTTCGAGGTGTCCAATAAAAAATGAGCTGTAACCTAGGAAGCCGGAACAACCACTGCAACTTCGTTTGACTTTGTTTTCATTAATTCGTGGATAAAATATTAATACAGCTAATAATCCAAATTAAAAATGAGCTCTAACGTTTGGCAGAAAAAGAATGTTTCGGTAAAAAAGAATTCTGCTATCCAATCAAGTTGATTTTTTATAGGAATGGTCATCATTGTTAAACCTTCGAGACCAACGGTTTGAATTGTTAATGTCAGACATTTTATGGAGTAGTATGGTGGATTGAGGTATGTAGGAGAGTTGTCCCCCAATTACTACGTGTCAGACATTTTATTTTATTAGAGAAAATATTTTTTTTTATTGGAAAAAATACGTATATTGGTAACTCGATATATAAGAGTTTGAGAGAAACAATTAAAAATAGAAAAGCACCCGCTTCATGATGTTGGTACATGAAACCAAGTTCTAGTCCCAAAACAAAAACATCAACCAACAAAACGTTGAATGATGAGAGGAGACTAACTTGGAGTTACCTAACTCACGGGCATTAGTTATATCCTTTATTGTGTATTACATCGGTCAGAACCATAGCAACTACCGGGAACCATAGCAACTACCGGATGTCGACAAATCATTGGAGTCTGCAATTATTCTTTTTTTTTTGTTTGGGTTTGGCAGGTGGTTTCATTTTATTGTGTCTTGATATATACTCCGTATGATGAATCAAGAATTGTTGAGAAGTCATTGACATGAAAAATGCTTGGATTTTTTTTGATGCAAGAGGTTGAGAAGTCATTGACATGAAAAATGCTTGGATTTTTTTTGATGCAAGAGGTATAAGCATTTGATAGGTGCTGAAAAACACCAATTTAATCCTCTAATATACATTTTAATAGTCCAATCATAGAGTTACTTGATGAATTATAACGGTTGAATCGTGTTTGTAGGCTTTGGAGAGTGCCAAACAATTAAAAGTGCTACTTTGAGTCAATACGATGCATGGAACGCAAAGTAGACGTATAGAGCTTCACAACGGTCCAAGAATCGCATTCTTTCGAGTTCGGATGAAGCCGGGGCGAGCCCGCGAAGTTGGAGCTACAATCTGGAATTTCCGCCCGGGCGGGAATCAAAGCCACCCGGACGGTTTTACCCGAGTCAAACATGGATTAGGGCGTTGACCACATTTTTTTAGGTTTTGTTATAAATAGGTCATTGCTCTGTACGTTTTGGGGGTCCTAGAATATTTGGAGGCAAGTTTAGAGAGAAAAACACAAGCCGTTCCATGGGTTCTTCAAGTTCTTCATCAAATCAAGCATTCATCTCCATCCCCATGGCTGGCTTAGCACCTTCTAGGGGGAAGATGAAGCCCTGATCTAAGTAACTTTGTTTATGTGTAGGATTTAGGTTTACTTATTCGAATCAGTTATTTAACTAAGAACCCTTTTCATTTTGATCAGATTGATTGAATTTAATACTTTCAATTAATTGTGTATTTCTGTGCGCGATCTCAAATACCTGGTTATTCAACAGTTTTCTTTGCTTGAGCTTAGGTAACTGAGATGGGTTATGCTCGTAAGACGGATCGTGCCACTGGACAGGCCGTGAAAGAGACAGTTTGTGCCAGCGAGACGGTCCGTGTTATGGGATAGCCCATGCCTGTTGACGACTCAACTATCTTCTCGACCATTGCGATTCGAATAATAACCCTAGCCTATACATAGCCTAGTTACGTGGTCGGGGTGGATTCGAAACCCTAGATCCTCTCTCCATTAATTTCACTCAATTTTATTATTTCTTGCTTTATTTAATTTCCAAAAAAAACCAATCACGCAAATCTTTTTTCTTGAATTAAATTAGAAATTAGTCAAAATTAACGTAATTTAGCCAAATTGTCTCAGTGGATAGATACTCGGACTTAGCCACTATTCTTCTGAGTAAGAGTTAATTTTTTGTTTTTATAAATTTAATTTTGATACGGTACGACACGGTCAGCATTGGGTTTTCTAATGTCAATGATTTTATGTTTAAAAGTTTCACGGGAAAATTTTGTGTTTAAGTCTATGGCATTGGGTTTTCTAATGTCAATGATTTGGACACAATTTTTTTCCTAAATCATCAGAGTGTTTTGGGTTGCCTTGGGTCGGAGAGCAACTTTTTTCGGACTTGGGGGGCATGCTGTGCACAGCCGTGCTGTGCATAGTGTTGTGCACCCCTTGGCCGTTGGATTGAGTTTTGGACGGCTCGAATGCGTTCGGCAATTATCCTTTAATTTTGATTTTTTTTTACGGTAAAAAATCAAAACACATCCGAGCCGTCCAAAACACGATCCAACGGCCGAGGGGGTACACAACACCATGCACAGCACGGCTGTGCACATCATGCCCCCCATTTCCACTTTTTTCTAAGGCATATCATGATTAGAGCACTGGGCTCGCTAAGCGCGTTGGTAGCGCCAATTCATGAGCCAAACCAACGCTTATTAATTACGATCACAAAAGTTCATTGAACATTTAGTCCCAAAAATTTATCTGACTCGATTATCATCCCTGACAATAATCCTACTCAACCTTTTTAGGAAAACCAACCCTAATTTTGAGGATACTAAGTCATAGGGCTCTCATAAAACACCACTCGTCAGTCGTCACCATCGACCTTCGTAGCCTCACAATCTATGTTCTACTACCCTTGCCTGAGTTGACGACCGCGGCGGCGGGAAGAGTTCCGGCGACGAGAACACCACCAAGTTACTCTTGGAAATCTGGGTAAAAGGTTGAATCTCCCTTGATTTGGGTAAGGATTTGAGTAAAACTCAAATTGGTACGAGTTTGGTTCAAAGACTGAAATGATATTTGAGGGGGTTTTACTCAGATTTTGAATTTGGTTTTGGTTTTGATTTTGGTTCTGAGTTAGGGCTCGAGGTGGGACTTTACCTTTTAACCGATTACCAATTTGAGGAATACCTGCAACCAATTAACAACTTAGTGTTTTAAGCTGCATCATTTGAGCAGGGGACTTCAATTAACGTTTAAAGAAGAAAAGCAACCTTTAACTGATTACCAATTTGAGGAATGTCGACATGCAGCTGCAGGTGGATCTTTTCTGGTTCCTAATTTTATACTCCGATGTTAGTGTTTCAGGGGGCATCAGTTGACCAAATGACTTCAAGGTTTAACCAAGAAAAGCATTTAATAATGCAAATGGAAGGAGTTAGTTATTGACTTTTTAATGTAGCAATTTAAATCCACTTGTATTTATTCTGTGTATACTTAATCCTTAGGATAAGTGTTAAGAAATATTGTCCCACATTGCTTAACAGTGAAATATATGATCACTTAATATATATATATATAGAGTCCGGTTCTAGTCCGGGAGTCCCGGATCCGGGACTCCACTTCCCGATATGTTTTTGACGATCCGATCCGTCCAATGTGTTCAGAAGGTGTTTTCCAAGGTCCACGCGAAAAATCTTCAAAAAAAAATACCGGGAAGGGCTTGATCCAAGCAGTTTTCGCAAAAACTTTATATTTACAGTTTTTGCGAAAAACTAATTGGATCAAGCCCTTCCCGGTATTTTTTTTTGAAGATTTCCCGCGTGGACCTTGGAAAACACCTTTTGAAGACATTGGACGGCTCGGATTTCCCAAAAACAATTTTTAAAAGCATCAAAACACCAAAAAACCCTTCAATCCGGGAAATCCGGGATCCTTGACAGGATCGCCGGTGTATATATATATATATATATATATATATATATATATATATATATATATTGAACAACAAAAAAAGTTTCATTAATCTTGAAAGATTACAAGACTAAAAGGAACAAGGAAACAACATCGTGCAAGTCCAATCCGAGACCTAATCCAACGATTGGCAAGAAGCCAATCAAGGACACCCAAAGGACCGAAGCCCACCTAAAGCGGCCGAAGCCCAACACCCACAAAGGTCTAAAAACCCAGATAATACATTCAGCACAAAAAATAACACCTAAAGGCCTAAAAAGCCCAGATAAATGGGCCTAGCCCAACCAATAAAACCCTAAAATGCCCAGCTGTGCCCAACCACAATGCCGCCGTCACTGCCGCCAGCAAACCCAACAACTTTGACAGCAACACCAGCCAAGCCCAAACCATGGCAACCATGACAGCCGCCTGAACCACTGCCAAACCCCACCACACATCCAGATCCAGCCATGCCGCCCACACCTCAAGCCAAACTCGACCACCACCAAAACCACCCAAAGCCCGACCCCAACTCTAGGCGCTGCACCACCACAAGCCGTTAGGTCGAGAACCGAAAACTTCCAACAAAGAAACTGGCGTGACGGCAGCCGGATTGATGGGCCGTTAGGCAGAGGAGGGCGCAACCAACATTGCCGCCCACGTCAAATCCGATGCGAAAAGGGGAGAGGAAAGCCTAGGTGATCACTTAATATATGTTGGGACCTCTCCACTCATTGCCAATTGATTTTGAGATGGATATAAAGTCTCCACATGGTAATAAGCTGTCGCACCTCACATTGGCAGAACTAAGACCCACATAAGGTGGCGTTACATCAACAAAATCATAGCAACTAAGCCGAAATAAACTTGCTTAGTTATCAGCCTTAGAGCATCCCCAACAGTCTCCCTAAATTTTTCTAAAAAAAAAAGTAATGAACAATACTCATTTTTCATTTTACCAATCCACATATCCAACAATCCTCTCTATTACCCATCCTATTTTAATTAAATAATGATATATGAGGGGAAAATTGGGAGAGAGAGAGAATAAAAAAAATTGAATGGCTGATAGGTTGGGAGAGAGAGAGAGAGAGAATTAAAAAAGGGGGTAGGGAGTGAATAGTGGCTCCCCAAATGGGGAGGGTTTTAGGGAGCCACTGTAGCATTTTGTATTTTAGGGAGGTGTTTAGAGAGGTTGTTGTGGTTGCCCTTAAACTATAAAGAAATGGTCCAACTCGCAATAGATACCGAACAAAAATATATTTTCAAAATCAAATCCAGCTGTTTTGTATTCACGATTTCTTGTAGGGGTTCAACAATTTGGGACAGTAGGAGTACAAGGTATGTCGCTTAAGGTAAGGTAAAGTTCGAAACACAAAAATCTGTCCGCATGACTTATTAGCTATTATTTATGTCGACCAAAACTCACGCAGCTGATACAAGAAACTCAGCCTCAATAATGCATGACAATTACATTATACTCTACTACAGCATCACCGGAAGTGGAATTGAAGGAATACGTCTTTGCAGTGGCGATTCCACGTGCTAGCCGGAAAACACCGGACCCTCCTACGATGGGCAACTCACGGTACAAATCGAAGACTGGGTTTTGGCCCAAAATGCTAAGAGTGCTACCGTTGTATTCCCCTGTCGTGAAAACAAAATTCAAGGTCATGAGGAGACCCACTTCCTGCAGCCCAGATGACGCATAAATCCCTTGAGCTCGGCCCACTATCATAGAGTTGGGCTCCGGCCCAACTGTCAACGCATTGTCGATCACCCTAACTAGCCCGAACAAGGTGGGTGACTGGAAAGTATTTTTGGCTTGGGCCACCGTCACGGCAGTCGGGTTTTTGCCACTCACTTGGTCATGGAAATAGAAGTGAAGCTTTGTTACCTTTTCCTTCATCATACCGAGTCTTTTGAACCACTTTTCCACTGCTTGTGGGCTTTCGTCGATGCCATGAACCATAGGCATGGCTATGATCATTGAGAAGAGCAATAGAACTGCACACAATTTTTTCCCATCTCTCTACTCTCTCTCGCACTCTAATTGTGGCCAAAATGGTTGTGTGTGGGCCGTGGGGGCTATGTATATTGGTTTGGTGGGTGCAACAATTGACCAAAAGCAATTAATACGTTCCTCCGCATAATTATACTGGAATTTTTTTGCGAGATACGTATATTACAAGAATTAGATATGGATTTCATCAACATGGCAAGTAAGTAATTATTTCTTATTATGAGAATCATTTCTTATTGTAATTCAGGAAATTCTTATTTCTCTACATAGTATTAAGTTTTGGCAATATTAATGTGTTTCGAAATCATACCAAATGATAATCGATCTACTTAATTTTTGGCATGTTTAATGCTCTCAATGAGTTCAAATATAAAAACGGTCGCGATTATTGAAGTGTGATTGAAAAAATTGCCGAAATTAGAGAAGTTGTTCTCTCCAATTCCTGTGAAGGGATTGGGGAGGAGCTAGTCTCTAAAATTGAAGTTCTACGAACGTCCACTAGTAGAGACTCGTCAATTGGATCGTAGAATTAGGTCAAAGATTACTTTCTTTTTTTTTAACAGTCGAAAAAAATTACTAATCAATACAAAAGTTACATGTATTGAAAGTAGTGAGTGAGTGCATGGCGGCATCATAATGCAGGGATAACATTTCAACTATATTGGCATCCTAATCTGAGGACAATCAGGTCAAAGATTACAACGTTGTAGTTTCAGAGAATTAGAATGAAATTAGAGTTAATGTATTACCTTTTGACTTTTACAGATCTGAATTACTCCCGTCATAGTCATTGACTGTCTGATTTTCAACTCTTTTGGTTCTCAAAGTCGCCTTCGAATTGAACAAGCTACAATGGATTGTATTTGTTTCATCAGATTTTATTATGGCGCAAGCATTCAATTCCTTGAACTGCTAGTCATGAGAAAAACTATTCTGGGACTCATTTAAATTGTAATTCGATGAACTAATGCTTACAAATGTTTGAAAAAACGTTTACAAATGATTTAGTCATATAGAGATCATTTGCAAATGTTTTAACATAGGGGGAAATCGCGGCATATCAACGTATCCTACAATTCCTATCATCTCCTTAGGAAAACGATACGTATCTCACCTCGTATCATTTTCGTATAGAAATCCTACGATACGATGGCGTATTCTACGATATATATGTGTCTGTGTGTCTGTGTGTGTATCCCGATTCAGTACGTATCTTACAATTAGTTGATGAAAGAAATTCAAACATTACTGGAAGAAGTGAAATCTCAAAAGCATTAATCTAATATATATATATGTGTGTGTGTGTGTGTGTGTCCCGATTCAGTACGTATCTTACGATTAGTTGATGGAAGAAATTCAAACATTATTGGAAGACGTGAAATCTCAAAAGCATTAATCTAAGGCATTTAAGCGCTATTCAAACCATTTGAAAGATATCCTACCTCAATGTAAGGCTTGAATAGAAGAAAAATTATACTCCAATCGTGTTTTGAGAGAACATTAGTAGGGATTTTCTTTTCTATCATTGACTAAGATAGCAGGAAACCTCAATATGATAAATCCCAATTGAGAGTCTTGAAAATTTGCAACTAAAAAACTTAATTTTTGGTGTTATTAGGTATAAATACGTGTTAATTGTATATTAATTATGGTAAGCGTATCTTACGATACGCGATACGTATCCCGATATGATTTATAAAATCAAAAAAAGGTATACGATACGTATCCCGATTTCAAAACCTTGCTCAAGAAAAGGTCCTTTTCCTTAAATTTTGGGAAATCAATCCTTGTTTCAGCTAATTCCCAGCAATTTCAGACCAAATCTTTGAACAGTATTTGAACTTTGAAGCAGTAACCATTCAAATTTGACAGCTCTGTTTTAATTCAGTAACAAAGAAACGAAGCGAGAGATCACCTTTATTGTTGTGATCGATTTCTTCCCAGAGTGCAGAGTAAGTTAAGATTAGAGAGAAGCGAGCGAACGATAAAGAAAAATAACATTGTTCTTTGAGTTTTTCACTCAGTAATGAAGGACAATTACATGATACTCGATGATAGCATTGCCATTAGTGGTGTTGAGAAAATAAGTGTTGGCGGTGGCGATTCCACGTGCTAGCCGGAAAACACCAGACCCTCCGACAATAGGAAGTTCACGCCACGGATGCAGAGTCGGATCTTGGCCTAAAACGCTAAGAGTGCTACCGTTGTACTTCCCACTCGTGAGGACAAAGTTAAAGGCAAAGAGAAAATCAAGTTCCTCTAGCCCAGCTGCTACATTAATCCCTTGGCCTCGGCCCACTACTGCAGAGTCGGGCTCCGGCCCAACCGTCAATGCATCGTCGAACACGTCGAATGCCCCGAACGAAGTGGGCGAGAGAGAAGTAATGTTGGCTTGGGCCACTTGAACTGTAGATACGTTGTTGCCATTCAAAATGTGATGTTTATAAAAGTGAAGCTTTGTTACCTTTTCTTTCATGTGGCCCAGCTTTTTGAACCACTTGTCGACTGCTTCAGGTGTTTCATCTATGCCATGTACCATCGCCATGGCTATGGCAACTGAGAACAGCAATAGAATTGTAGCTATTACTGCTCCCATCTCTCTCTCTCTCTCTCTCGGGCAATGACTTGTATAAATGAACTTGGTAGTTTGTGTATGTGCATCAGCTGACCAAGTGCAAACAATGTTTAAGCAAATAAATTAAGGTGCAACTTGGTACGCAAATGATACTTGGAATTTAGTTGACTTTTTTGTTAGCCAATTACCACGTCACGGAACTAGCATTACTTTATATAGTATTAATCTAAAGTTTAAGTTCTACACCGCAGATGAGTCGCTTCCCGAGGGTTGTCCACAGATGAGTCGTTTCCCGAGGGTTGTCCGTAGTTTAAATCCCCTTCCATTCCCATTAGGGCAAGGTCATGACATGTTCATCTGCGCCTAGTAGTCAAGCCTCAGATGGCCCATTGGGTCTTGCATTAGACAGGAGCAAGCGTTTGCCTGAGCCAAATATAAATGACTAGTTTCATGCATTCTCATCCATGTCTCTGGGCTACACTAGTTACATCGCTCATGAGCTTTTCGCCATGTTCGGATGCCCCGTAGCTAAACAAGTGCCCTTTATTGGGACTTGGTAGAGAGCGTGATGGGGTCCTAGTGGGAGTTCCGCGCTAGTGGCACATGTGCGGGATGACCCGCGCGATGGGCTTACTTGCGAACACGGCTGACCCGTGCGGGTTTGCCATGTGTCGCGCTACTCAGGTGGACACCTATCGCTTCATGAGTGGCTGGTCAACTTTGACTTTGGTCAATTTTTCTCTGAACGCTTGTCTTCCCTACATTAATGAACTTATGAGTCATCCCTGTCCAGAACAAGTGAAAAACTTGTGTGCAAGTTGGGTACCACCACGCGCATCTCGGCTGTCCAAAAGTTTGATGGACGATCCAAATTTTAGAGAGAGAAAAAGGAAAGAGAGGGAGAGAGAAATCTGGATCGTCCAAAACAATTTTGGAAGGCCGAGATACGCGCTCAGACACCACGTGTGTGGTATCCTATTTGCACCCAAAATTTTCTCCTTATATAGTTATATTGACCTCCCAATTAAATTCATTTCACCAAGAGGATGTGTCGCTACTTCCATGCATCGGTGCTTTCACATATTATTACGAATTCACTGTCCTAAAAAATTAGCCTTCACAATTCAATGACTTCTCAAATTTTAGAACCAAATACATCACAAGAGAATCGTTGGGGTTTAAATTACCATTGCAAGAAACAAGAGTGACCACAAGACTTGCTATTACAAATAAATTATTCGAGTTTGACAGAACAATCATTTCAATAGTGAATGACAATAAC